>VCCN01004562.1:2181109-2196952 GCA_006491835.1 Architeuthis dux | reverse complement strand
TATATATATGCGTGGTTCATAATTTTCCTTGGAATGCTAGTTTCGTATAAAGCCCCCTTTCTAAAATAGGGTCATCATCAAGCATGTAAGAAAATATGTGAGGTTTTGATTCGTTCTGCCCAAAATAGCTTCGTAAGAGACGCTTTCCATATAGACAAGCCGCCAACATCTGGCCTCAGTTTCGTTGTTGTTGTTATTAATTTTGTTTTACCTCTGCCAAATTGGAAGGGGTCCATGTATCTGTACCCACCCGTGTCTGTCTGTCTAGTCATATGTGTACGAGCCGGAGGGAAGGGGGCAAGTGCCCTCCCCCAAATTCGGGCAGAACGTATTAAATTTCGGGCAACTCATTGTAATTTCGGACAAATTAAGCCTTATAGAAAGAGTTCCCCATACGCCCATGTGTCTATTTGTCCACACAATGTCTCCCAAAGTTCTCAATGCATTTTAATGAAATTATCTGGAAAGGTAGGACTTGGAGTAAGAAAGAATTGGTTACATTTTGGGGCGAATCCAGGAATTTTTCGATTGAGAGATTTCTTTCATTTTTGTTATTATTAATTAATACATTTATATACCCACTCATTTTTGTCCACATAATATCTCCAAAAATTCTCAGTAAATTCCAATGACATTTTGTGGTTTCTTCGGTTTTAAGCTGGTTTGGATGGCTACGCATGTATCGCGCGTACAGGCCGCGCCAATGGAGCTAGAGGGCTGAAATATTTAAACATTTATTGTCTTATTATGTCTACAAAAAACGTTTTTGTTTTGTTTTTTCACCCCCCCCAATCAATTTGTAATGTAAATTTATGCTAAATTGGTATCTTAGTTTGTGTTCAGCAACAATCACGCTTATTTTTTGAAAATTCAGACTTTTCTTTAGTGATATCTCGACATTTAAATCCAGAGTGAACTAGTGCCTTACCCAATGTTAGTCTTTTTTAAAATTCTCTCATTGCTCTTCATTTTTAGTGTTTCTAACTCTTATAAGTCATTTTAACTCTTATTGCTTTTTAGTCATTTTTGTATGTTTTAGTGTTTCCATACAATTTTAATATCAATAGCTTATTGATGTTAAAATTGTATGGAAACACTTTTAGCATGTGTTTGCTGGTCTTAATTCTGTTGCATATATAACTCCCTTCTTACTAACCCATTGGTGTGTAAAGTGGCCGAAAGGTCTTGCTCTAGGGTGACCAAAAATAACAAAAGAATAAACGGTCACCCAAAGGCGCAATATCAGGTGAATACGGTGGATGAGTGAAACCTTCCCAGCCATGCTGTAACAATTATTGTCTCGTCACCAAAGAAACATGTCGTCTAGCGTTATCCTGATTATTGATAATATGCCCTAACTCTCTTAACTAATTAAGGATGCTTTTCGCCGATTGCTGCCTCTAATTAGGAGTGGACTTCCTCCCAATCCCACCATATACACAGCATCACCATCTCTAGATGCAGGCTAGCATTTGGTACGGTTAGCGGTGGTTCATTTCGCTTGCCCCACCATCTCATTGTCCGTCACAATTTGTTTCAAAACCGGAACAGTTTTGTAACGTTTAAATAACGAATTGCACACAGAAATAAGATCCAGCAGGTTTATTTCTCTATCAACTTGTATGGAAACCACACATCAAAGCAACTAACAAAACCAAGCTGGTGCAAATGATTTTCAAAGCTTGATATGGATATTTTGAGTACGTTGGCTTTCTCCGTACAACATTGTTCAGCAAGGAATTTCCAACACAAAACTTTTCAAACCACTTTTGACACGTTTGATTATACTCGGTACCTTCTCCATAAACTGCAGAAATCTTCGTCTTTTTTTTTTTTTTTTTTTTTTGCGTTGGAGTCGCATTTTTATTTTTCTTGAAATAAAAAAAGCATAATATGATAAAAACTTTGCTTATTTTCTTCCATCTCCAGTGTTAAAATCAATAAACAAAATTAGCCAATCATTATTATTTAAATCTTATGACTAGCCCGGTCTGCTTTACCAATTACGCCACCGGAGAAATATATTAAAATACTGTAACTACCAGAAATGTAAACAAACGATCGGAAAGAAGAGTAGGTTTAACGGTGTTATTTCGAACTTCTGTTCCCAGTTAGGCTCGGTGGCGTAATTGGTAAAGCAGACCAGGCTAAACGGTGCTTCCCAATAGGCTTGGGAATGTGGGTTTGAGACCCACCGGAGGCTTAGTCTTTATTTTCCGAACAAGGCTATTTGCTCACTGCAAATCGGTCTGAGCAAAAGTTACGATAAAAAGCAACTAATAAAATGTAAGATGAAGGTAAAAAGTAGTCATAAAAATGTAAATAATAATGATTTATAATACTTCATCTAACAAATTAAAACGGAGAAATATATTAAAATCCTGGGAATTTTCTGTCCCAGAACCATTTAGTAACGGTGCTTAATTTCAAGTTATGCGAATTTTCAAGTTAGTGCTATAAAATTTTACACCAAACTCCTGGATTTGTATAATTTTAATTTGATTTCCAGTTATCCTCTCGCCTTTTACGTTTTCATCCGATTTGGAGAGCAACACTTGTTTTTTTTCCCTTTTCTTGACTTCATCTTAAAAAAAGCAAATTCGGATAAGAATAGAAGGTAAATAACTCATTAATTACACTATTTTTTAAATTAAATTTGACTCAGTTGTAGACAGTGAGTTTATAAGTGTAGATCAGCTTCTGCTTATCCATGACGTCAGCTAGGCGTAAACTAGTCTCCCTCTGGCAACGAGGGTGTGAGTTCGATTCTCACTGAAGGCTTACTGTTTATTTCCGCTGTTATTCGTTGCCATAGAAACAGTGGCCCTAATTAATAAGTTGTATAAAAGCAACTAAAAATTAGGATGAAGGTAAAAACTAGTCAAATTTAATAAAAAATAGTGTATTACAATACTTCATCCAATAATTATCTCGATATTTTGCAAGGGAGATAACCAGGACAAACGCTGTACATGATAAAAATAGAACAGAAAACGTATGGATGCGAGTAAAGCGTTAATTACGGAGAAACAGTATCAGACATGACAAAGATAAACTATTCAATCATTTTTTATCATTAATTTCAAATGTGTATTCATTTTTAGAAAACGAATATTTAATCTTGTTGTTCATTGCGACACTAACACTAAACACTATAGTGCAGGGGATACGGTGCACCCTCCCCCCATGATTCTACATTTAGGGTACCAAAATATTCCTTAGGATGTCCTCTTTCAGAAGAAAAAGTTGGGAAGAACTACCTCATTTGCATAAAACAAAATGGCCGCCAGCACACACACAAAAAAAACAGAATTCCATATCTCGTCTCCCAGTTGACATATCTGAGTACTTTAAAAGGCTAAATCATGGGTTTCAGACATGAGGAATTCAAAAATCCACTTTATTAAAAATAAACGAAAACGTGAACTGTGTACTTGAGGTTTTCTCATAAAATGCTGAATACTTAGCTTCACGTCTTGGGCTGTAACATTTTAAGCCCAAAAGATACACATTGTGAACATACACTGCTGGATAGCCGGTGGAATTCTCTTTCTAACGATATATATATATATGTATATACCTCCATCCAGAATTAATTCCACAATCCATAAACTTTGGATAGCGTACTTGAGCATTTCTCGTAAAATGCTCAACACA
This sequence comes from Architeuthis dux, assembly GCA_006491835.1. NCBI lineage: Eukaryota > Metazoa > Mollusca > Cephalopoda > Oegopsida > Architeuthidae > Architeuthis > Architeuthis dux. Next base: position 2,193,295 of record VCCN01004562.1, on the reverse strand, counting down.
TAGCATTTTAATCCCAACAGTTACAAATTGTGAAAGCCGATAGAATTCCCTTTCTAACGATATAAAATTTGGACAGTGGATTCGTAAAATGAATACTTTAGCTTCGCGTTTTGCTGTAACTTTTTAAGCCCAACATATACAAATTGGTAACATGCACCGTTGGGAAGCTGATAAAAGTTTCTTTCTAACGATATATATATATATATATTACTTTAATCACAAATTAATTCTGGGATCCATAGACTTTGGACTGTGTACTTGCAGTTTTCTTCGTAAAATGCTGAATACTTAGCTTCACGTTTTGAGCTGTAACCTTTTAAGCCCAATAGATACAAATTGACAAGATACACCATTGGAAAGCTCTTTCCAACGATATATGTATATATCTCTTTCATGAATTAAATCCACAATTTTGCCTATAAAGTGTACTTGATATTTCCTTGTAAAATCCTGAAATACATATAAATTAATTAAAAGTAGATTTTTGAATTCCTCATGTCTGAAACCTATGATTTAGCCTTTTAAAGTACTAGATATGTCAACTTTTTTTGTGTGTGCTGGCTGCCATTTTGTTTTATACAAATGTGGTAGTTCTTCCCAACTTTTTCTTGGGAACCTGACCCCCGGACTACTAACCCTAATTTATATCATTTGTAGTTAAATTTAATAAAATACTGTTTCAAATGTTCAGAGTTTTCTGCTTTCATTTGTTCCGCAATAGTCTAACAGTAGCGGCAGCTAATCGTATCTGCTGAGAAGTTATCTCCCTTGCAAAATATCGACACAATATTTTTGGTGGACCTATTTCAAACAATTATCAACCACTCTAATCCTCCTGGTAATCCGTGGCCGGGGAAGGAAAAGCATGTCTGGTTCCAGGAAGCCGATCCACCAGGCAGCAAAAGTAGGGACAGGGTCAATCCCTAATGTATGAGACGTGTCAAAAGGCAAGTGCCGTGGGAACTGGACAATGTTTGTCTCTACTCTACTCTGAGGGTCCAACCACACTAAATTCGACCTTGTGTCACATTCGCCTCCCATTGTTGTTAATGTGAATACCCCGTGGGTATAGCGTTACCGGTTAGACTCGGGGGAGAGCATTGTTCTGGTTTTCACACCAGAGTTTTCTCCTTCTTGAAACATTTTAGCACTCTGTATATGTAGAGAGCATAACCGCAGATCGCTCAAGCTGCTCTCCTTTCATCTATGCAATGTCGTCCAACACAGAATTTCTAAAGGCTGCGAAACATTTTCATAAAGGTCAGCTGCCATTGCGGCATAATACAACTATTAATAACAAGCCTGACTGTCCCATAGTCAAACTCTGCTCCTACTTCTACTTCCTTGCGTAATTCTACTATATATTTTGGAGGTATGTAAGACTTGTCAGTTTAACGCAGGGGGTAACACACCAGGTTAGCGATCACTAGGTCATGAAGTGAAATCACGGTAGGGGAATGGGGATTTTGCATATCGGTTTACACCCCTATTTTTGGTGAGGATTGTTCTTGTTACATAGGAAAATAAAGTCAACCCTGACTTTGTCCTGGATGATGATAAATTGTCGTCGTCGATATATGAAGAAAAGAAAACCGAACGACCGGTAGCAGTAACAAGTTGATTCATGTTTTTGAAATATGTTAGCTTAAAAATATTTCATCGGCTATCATATATATATATGATATTTGTGTGTGTTTTCTAGGCCAGCCTTTGGTCTGTGTTAATAGCATTTGTTTACATAATCGAACTCAAGTCCTTTGCACCAATTCCCATGTTATCACCATGTGTTTTTGTATATCACTCATGATCTGTTGTACAGTCTTGTTTCTTTCTCCACACAAGCGTATTTGTCTGTTTTCCTGGGTTTTGTCTATTTTTAAAAATTGGTCGATATATTATTCTGGGATGCCGTGATAAGATTTTGTTTCTCTTTGCAGATGTCCTCTGCGCAACCAAGTCCTCTTTTAAATTCTCCGTGTTCCCCCCCCCCTTTCTTTCCCTGATGCGTTCCTCACTGTACCAGCATTTATTGCGCTTTTATCACTTTTTATTACGAGCAGTTTTCTTGTGGGAACCCCCATGCGTACGTTGGGAAGAGGATAGAATTGTCCAGTTCCCTCGGCCTTGCCCTTTGACACGCCACAGGCACTAGGGAATAGTTCTGACCCTACTCGTCTTAGTGCAATGGAGAGGTGCAGCCTAGAGAACGGGTCTCCTGAAACTAGGCGGTGAAGTATAGAGCCTTGGCCACGAAGTTTTATGTATCTTGCAAATTCTGTTTTTAATCGTCTGAACACAGTTTTCAATGCTAATACGTTCCCATCCGTCTTCATTTTTCATTACATATAGTCTAGGATGTGAAGCCTTGTTCATCATCATTAATTTTCATCGATTTAAATTTCTCTTTCAATCAGCTGAGGAATAGTAATTAACTATTGCAGTGGTTACCAACCTGGGTTCGGCGAACCTAAAGGGTACGAGAAAAATATTTGGGGGTTCATGAAAAAAAAGGTGTTCAAACGGGGTTCGTCAGTAAGGTTTGACAGAGAAGCTTGATCAAAATTGTCAATATTAGGTAAAATATTAATAACACAAAACATTTCGGTTTTGACAAAGATTTCATTTTGTGAACAATGTCGAACCATTTCTGCTCTCCGGAGATTGTTAGGTATTGTTTGTTATTAATTTACAGCGCGCTATTTTTATGAAATGGTATAGCTTTTAATAAAGACAAATGAAAAGATGTGTACGTATATTATTAGGTAAAACATTAATAACACATTAGATTTAAGGGTTCTTTCTAAGTGTCTCAGTATTATTTGGGGTTCGTATCGTGATAAAAGGTTGGAGACCACTTCACTGTTGATACTGTCCATGTGTTCATCCGTTTTATTACATTTATTATTATTATTATTATAATACTGTTTTCCTCTTCCCTAAATTCTGATCCACTAGAACAGCCAATTATTATTGTTCAGGTTCGGTCTCCTTGCTTTAATGAGGTACATATGGACAGACTAAGATCAATAGATATATATGGACAAAATGAGATAGATAAATAGCTACGAATGAACATAGATAGATAGATAAATAGGCACAGACTGAGATAGATTTGTTCAGATTAGGACAGTATCATATACTTGAACTCGTAGTTGAAATAGTTACATATTTTCGAGCCCAGGTGAAAGCCAACATTTTGAATGCTGATTTTGTAGACAGGCAGGTCCTTCCAACTTAGAAGATTTGCATAACACAACCTTCCATCTTACATGCCCCTCTATTTCCGCTAAGCTTATTAAATATCATAAAACCTGCCACATTGAAATATCTAAGACATAGAACAGTTTTCTGGGGGGTAAAACGCAATTTTCAGGGAGAAATTTGGATTCATCCACTTGAGACACATTTCCGTTACTATAAGAAGTATCAGAACACTGTTGCCTTTGGTTGCATTGCCAACATACCAAATGCGTAATTATTCTACGTGCAGACAAAGTCCAACTCCACGAAGCTTATCTTTGACGACCAAGAAAATCATTTTTTTCTCCAAACGTTTATGTAGTTATTTCTTATGTCGAAGAACAGATCAATCCTAATGGAAATTATGTTCGGACAGCTTTGTTTGGCTTATAAGTAGGGAGACGACGAGGATCTTCAACTTCTCCAATAGACTCGTCGTAGGTTGTTGTTGTTGTTGTGTCGTTGATGGGTGCGTTGGTGACTTCGGAGTTCAAATTCTGAAGCGCGGTTCTCTTCTCGGGCGCAGGTGCGTCTGGCTTCAAAGATTGCAACGCCCTGCCCGTAAGTTTGGCAACACGCAGCACGGTAGGGAAGTCAAAGTGAAAACCAGCGCTGGGAGGAGATTAGGGTAACGAGGGGTGTGTGCAATGACAATGGACAAATTAATGCTGTTCAAGCAATTATAAAGCGTGTGTCCAAGTACCCGAATGAATCGTGATGTGTAGAGTATAACACTGAATCAAATTGTGCGAGTTTGTTTTGCCAGATAATGCCTTTCCTCTCCCAGTTGCTTCTTCACTGTGTCGGCAACATGAAAGGAAAGAGAAAGCATTTGACATTTTTGCGTTGCGTTGATAGCTTTGGTCTGTGTACTTCTTTGATATAGTAAGGGCATGTGTCATTTTCCCACCCTTTAGTTCTATTATTCGTTGTACAATCTATCTCATTTGGACCAGTCCATTATGAGTTGTAGGATCTTAGCTAGCAGACACTACAGACAACCAAACGAACATACTCATTTGCATATTTGGCTTTTATATGTATAGATCATTATTTAAGATAATCCACCATATTTGCATTTGGAGAATTTCGTTTTGTGATTGCGCATCTCCAGCTCTACCTTTCCTCTCTCTCTCAATCACTTTCATACAGTGGCGTAGCAAGGCTTCTCGGCGCCGGGGCAAAGACAGCTCCCGGGGGCAGTTCTGCTATATCCTAGGGGAGGGCATAATTATTAACTATTAGCATTTTAGGCCAGAGGAAATCTTTGAGTTCGAATTCTGCTCCGTACGTCTCTGCATGCACACCAGGGTTTCTAGATGTCTTTTGTCTCACAAGACCAAATTAAGGAGTTTCAGTACCAAAATAATCAAATAACTTTAAATCCACCATCAGACCAAATTTGTATGGTCTTGGTACCAAATTAAGTAGATTCAGTACCAAAATAATCAAATAACTTAAAATCCATCACCAGACTAAGTTTGCAGGAAAAATGAATTAAAATACATATTTTATCTATTGTTCATGTATACTTATGTCAAATCATATCATTCGTGTGTAAGGGATTGGAATCTTTTGTAAATTTGCCTTCAGTACCAAATCTCTTTTCTTTTTTTCTTTTTTACCAAAATAGTACCAAATTTGCCCAATTCAGGTTTTGAAGAATACCAAATGGCCACCCTGACGCACACACACATGTACGCCTTAATTTCTCTCCCACCAAACGCACCCAATTAGAGAATGGCAGTAGTGGTTGGCCGTAAGGAAATTAGTGTCGGCTTGTGACGGGATTGGCGCCTTTGGTCTCGGTCAGCGGTGTTGACAAATGAGGATCCCCCCACACACGGTTTGTTCCAAGTCAGGCATTCCCGCGTGTTCTACTGATAAATGGCCTCTTGACGTAAATAAAAAGGTCGGCCATGTTGGTTTTGTGCGACCTTTTCAAGTTAATTGAGTTATGTTTTTATCCTTTTTGTCTCTTCTGCAGGTTTATCTTTTCTTTTTTACCGTTCTTTGCTTTTCTCTCGCACTTTTTATTTCATTATTTTGATTTCATATCTGTTTCTTTCTCCCTGTTGTCTTTTCACTCTCCTCTGTCTCTGCCTGTCTATCAATCTCTCTCTCTCTCTCTCTCTACTCCACCCCTCTCTCTCCCTCCCTCTCTCCCCTGCTTCTCCACGGCTCCGTTGGTGCCTGTCCCCAACGCGGTGTCTCTCACCCCAATTCTGTCCCCCAGGGCTCTGTTTCTATCATATTGTTTCTTCATCTTTTCTGCCAGCGCGAACATGTTTTTTTTCTTTCTCACACAAACCCTTGGTTTATGGGGTGGGATCGGCCATGCGCACGTTTCACTTCACATTAAAACTCCATTGCGCAGACATTAGGGTTATTCACGTTCAGACTCCGCCGACCTAGGACCTGTTTCTCTGTTCGTGTCAAATGGACTCTTCCACTTAAAGGTAACAATTCCGCAGATGAAATATATCTTACCCACCATTTGAGACAATGGACTCTTCCACTGAAACGAGTTCAGTAGTTCTTTTCTGGAAAAAAAATATCATCTTATAGAAATTCAAATATATCCGTTATTTTCTTTCACGGGGATTAACTAGTCTGTATATAAACGAAGATTCAAAAAGTTTTTCGGACGATTGAACTCCTTCGTTGTTGTTTGTGTTGTTAACACGACGTTTCGGCCGATCCATTCCACGGCCTTCATCAGGTGTACTATCAGAATGTGATGGTGGTAAACAGAAATTTGTTTCCACAATAGCAGCAACATAACGTAGGATTCGGGTGTTTTTCTTTCCTCTCCTTGTTAGGCCTGGATTTCCATACCGTGTCCCTGTTGAGAAGCGAAAGCCACATCGGGTTGAACTCCGAACTTGTCTGACTTATACACCCAGTCGACATGTTGATGTGTGCTGCTTCTTTGATCTTTCTCAGTTTCCAACAGCGTTCCCTATCTATAATCCGGACTTCTTCCCAGGGAGGATAGTGATCGCCCTTCTCTCTCCAGGCATGGTCAGCCATTCCGAAAAACTCTCTGAATATTAATGACTCTTCTAAAAACTATAGATAATACATAAAGATGTTTTCTATAGTTTTGAGAGGGGTCATTAATATCCAAATGGTTCTTCGGACGATTGAACTCCTTCTTGTTATTTGTGTTGTAAACACGACGTTTCGGACGATCCATTCTTCGGCCTTCTTCGGGTGTAAAATCCGAGTCTGATGGGTTAAACAGAGGTTATGTTTAAAAGGGATAACCCTTATAGTACATGGCCTTTGTCTTGTAGGGTTTATATTTGTTAAGAGGCAGCTCGCATCAAAATGTCGACTAAATGCATTTGCCAGACAAGTGCGGATTTCAACCCGATGTGGCTTCCACTTCTTAACAAATCTAAACCCGACAAGACAAAGACACAGAAACACCCGCGCCATGTGCTATATTCGCTTTAAACATATCTTCTGTTTAACCCATCACACTCGGATTTTACACCTGAAGAAGGCCGAAGAATGGATCGGCAGAAACGTCGTGTTTACAACACAAATAACAAGGAGTTCAATCGTCCGAAGAACCATTTGAATACATAAAGATGTTTGTTACCTATGATCCACATATAATCTACTCGTAAAACTTTGAAGAGTTGAGAGAAGATTTTTCGTTCTTTCTCACGGCTCTCTGAGCACGTGAGTTTCGACTTCAAAGCATTCTGTCCTCGGTCCACTGCTCTGTTGCTATGCTCTATGCAATGAGCTATTTCCTTGGCATTCACCCATATCCTTGATTTATTGATTTCTTCACACAGCCAATATCCAAATCGATTTTGATGAGAGACATCCAATGTACTTACAGCTTTTAATGAGGTGTATCTTGCAATTTTGTGGTGGTGCTTGTCCTTCGAGCCTGAAGAAGACTTTTGTTATATATTCATCTGTGAACTGTCAGATGACTCTGCAACATAAGGTGCAGAGTCTGCAACATTGCAGGCACTGAGAGTCGGTTGTTTTAATTACTGTCCGTGTTGTCCTGTGACATTGTTCTCTTGCAGTGATGAGTCTTTGACGTCGGGCCTCCTCGACATTTGCAGAGACTTGATAATATTATATTATATATTGCAATAATATATTTGAGAAAATTAGCAATTCACTTAATTTATCTTACCTTCTCTATCCCTTCTTCTACACTCTATTCTTTCCTCTTCATCTTCCCTCTCGCTCTCTTTCTCTCTCGCTCGCTTTTTCTCTCTTTTTCTCTCTTTATCTTGTATCTCCAAAATCCATTTCTCCCTCTCTCTTTGTCTGTTACTTATATTTTACTTATTTCTCTCCATTTTTGTTTTCCTCTCTCTTATTCTTCCTTCCTCTATGTTGCCCTCTTTCTCATTCATGCTTGTTATTCTTCTCTCCCCCTCTGTTTCTCGTTTTTTTTATCCCTCTTTCTCTTTCTTCTTCCAGTTTTTTTTATCTTTCCTTCTCTTTTTTTCCTCCCACTGTTTATCCTTCTTTCTCACTCTTCTCCCCTATTCTCCCTCTTTCTTTTCTCTTTCTCCCCTTCGGCTCTTTTCCTCGTTTTCATTTCACTTTCTTTTCTCTCTTTACCTCACCGTCCACACTTTACTCTTCTCGCTCCGCCCCCTCGCGTTCTCGCCCCGCCCCCTCTCTCAACCCATAAGAACCATGACCCATTTCTACTTGAAGGAAATTATGTGAGATTATGGGTAGGCAAATTAAAACACAGTCGCGTGACTGCACCAGGATGTTCATTAGATGTCACTTTGTACACTTCACTAGTTAAAATCAAGGCTAAAATATAATATCATATAATAGACTGTTCTTATGGGTTAAAGTAAAATAAGTATAAAATATTCTATTATTTTGGAAATATAGCTTAAAACATGGACAAGTTGATCAAGCAAATAAAGCTATCCCCACGCGATTTTGCTTTCTACATGAGTGGCCGCGCATGATAAGTGCCCAACGAACCTTTTTTTAAAGTTGATATTTTCGTCATTTTTAGAGCTCAGCATTCTTTTTTTAATTTTGATGTTTAAACACTCTGCATTATGATTCATAGAGTTCAAAATTTTATAAAAACCTGGGAATTGTAGCGCGAATAATATTAACTTTTAAAAAAGTGGTTCGTTGGGTACTTATCATGCGCGGCCACTCATATCTTTTTATTCTGATCTCTCCTTCTCTCTCTCTCTCTCTGCACCCATCTCTCTGTTCACCTCTCCCTCCCCCCTCTCTTTCTCCCCTATTCTCTCTCTGGATCTCTCTCTCTCTCTCTCTCTCTCTCTCTCTGGATCCCTCTAATTGGTCGAGAAAGCGATAATTTCTTGCCATTCGTCAACTGGGTTGTGACGTCAGCCCTTTGTCTTACAATCAATATTAACTACCATCAACGCCCACGTCTCTTATTGATCGATCTTAGAGGATTATATGGCCAGCCAGCCGTCCGGTCGCCAACGTGTACAGGACGGACCGAGCAAGACACACTTGTGATCCGGTTACATCCGTGTCGTTGTTTTTGCCTCTTCTACTTCTCGAGAATTCAACCGTTTGTTCGTTTTTTCTTGTCTTGTATAAATATTATCGCCATTACTTCCTTTTTTGACCTTTGCCAATAATGATGGGAGAGGTATACGTATTCACTCGTGTCTGTCCGTCACACGATATCTCCAAAGGTTCTCAATGAATTTCAATGAAATTTTTTGGAAAGTTGGGCTATGGTCTACCGAAGAAATGATTAAATTTGTTACTGTTGCCCCCCCCCACCGATCGTAGCTATATGTCCTCACAATATCTTCAACAATTCTCAATGGTATTTTGTGGGAGGGTGGACAATGGGCTACTAAAGAATTGATTAAATTTTGGGATGGATCCAGAAATTCTTTACAGTTACTTCTTCTGCACCGTAGCTATATATGAACTGATTTTCATCAAGTCTTTTAGTGACAATGGCGTTGGCAGAGGTATGCGCTCTCTGGGTGGTATCAAGTTATTTTATGTTCTTCTCAACTTATCCGCTGAGTCTTTTCCTTTTTTCATTCAAGTTCTTCGCTAAATGAATTTGGCACAAGAACAAATTGATGAAATGGAGGTCAAGAAGATTGTATTGCGCCAATATCCCAAGTGGGAGGTGTGGGGTGGCATAACGGTTACTGAAATGGAAAATATAATTGGCGAACCGAGATCGAGTTTCAACCGAGGCTGCTTGCGTTCACTTCGCGCTGATGCCCTTGGGAAAGGCATGAATCCAATTCTACCCCAGCTATGGGTAAAATAGCAGGACAGTTGGAGCCATGTAAGCCAGTCCAATCTAAGCCCGAGTAAAGGAGGAAGTTTTAGTGTGGGGCTAGCAACTCCACCCCGTAAAGCCTACTTGTTTCAGAAACCACGGCAGCACCTCCGCCTCCAACGATTGTCCGCTGGCCTGGTGTAGCTACAACCCGATGCACGACTATAGAAAACATATTGAGAAGAATCGATTCTTCTATCACCGAATAGAAAATGAACGTTAAATAAGACATGACACGAAATGTCCATTATCGAGAAAACAAATGTAAACACTTTTTACAATTCCTTTTATAGTAAGCTTTGGGAGTTCTTACCTTATACCGCCATATTGCAGCGTGAATATGAACAATGAAAAGGATGCCAAGCATTACCTAAAAAGCAGAATTGATTAACATGGAACCTAACCAAGAAATTCTCAGAGTAAGAACTATGCAACATGCCCAGGAAAACATGCTAAACATCGCATGGCAAGATCACAAGACAGCACAATATATCAGAGAAAAAACAGGTGTCATAAATATCCAAGAAGCCATTAGCAAATTTAATGGGCAGCCTATGTTGCAAGAACCGCTGGACATCACACACGACTCGCAACATGGATCCCTCGAGACCATGGGCGAAATGGTGATCGGCTAAGATGATCCGGATAAGTCCTGAAGGTTTTGGCACCGTAACGTCCAGAAGCAACAGAATTGGCACACCGTGGGGAAGGCCAATGCCCACCAAAGCACTTTAAATGGCCGATGATTATGATGGTGATAATACCGCCATGTTGCAACAGGAATATAAACACTTTTCAGGGTTTATATGTAAGCCAGTCCAATTTAAGGATGCCAAGAATGATCTGAAAAACAGAATTGATTAAAACTGAAGATGTCCATCCCGTCACAGGCTAAACAAAAACGCGCATGTGAATTGGATTTGAATAACGCATGACGAGATTATTTATTCCTAAAACAAATACAAAAGTAAAGATACAATACAAGTGTACAGATACGAATGTGGCACGAGGCCAGAACGCGGGGTGGGGGTTGGGTCGTCGCTACTGTCCTACTCTTAACTACCCCTTTGATTAAATTTGACTAGTTTTTACCTTCAACCTAATTTTAGTTGGTTCTATACAACTTATTAATTCGGGCCACTGTTTCTATGGCAACGAATAACAGCGCAATCGTAAATAAAGAGTAAGCCTTCGGTGAGATTAGTTTACGCCTAGCTGCTTTTTACCAATCGGCCATGAATACTTCAGGGATTAGCAGAAGCTGATTCACACTTATAAACTCACTCCGTACAACTGTGCGCCATATTTATGTTTTACATATGAGACCTAGTAGTCTTTTATAAATCAATCTTTATTATTATTGGATGAAGTATTATAATGCAATGAGGGTGTGAGTTCGATTCTCACCGAAGGCTTACTCTTTATTTCCGATTGCGCTGTTATTATTGCTCGTAGTCATAGAAACAGTGGCCCGAATTAATACGTTGTATAAAAACAACTAAAATTAGGATGAAGGTAAAACCTAGTCAAATTTAATAAAAAGTGGTGTGTTACAATACTTCATCCGATAATAATAAAGATTGATTTACTCTTAACTAGTTCTATACGTACCACAATTGTATTTACCAAAAGAACTCGTCCATCGTTTTTCACATTCCATTCGCCCAAGGGGGGGGGGCTACCTTTTCTCATCTATCTACTTAGATAATGAACAGTATGATTTTCTTGGTTTTCTGTCCGCAACAATGGACTCTTCCACTTGAAGGTAACAATTTTGCTGATACAAATATCTCCTACCCACCATTTGGAACTATGGACTATTCCAAGGCTCGAAATTAACGTCGTCCCCTCGTCAAAAATGTGTTCGGGACGAACAGATATCTTCTCCGGGATGGAAGTTATTATTAAAAAAAGACACAATTACCAATCAGTGGGTCATGATCCAATCACTGTAGGGGAATGTTAATTTTAATCCCATAAATTTGATGAGGATTGTTCTTGTCATTTTTGTTGCAGTAGAAAAAAAAGTCAACTCCAGGTTTAGACTGGAGTTTGACAATTCTTTATTTCCTCAACATTTTAATGGTGTTTTTATTCTGCTACTAACAACTAACAACTATAGATGATAATAACAAAATAAAGAAACATTTTGATTTTGGGAACGTTTACATTTCCTTCGGGACGGTTAAAATTGTTTTTCGGGACGGTTCCGGGACGGTGGTGAAAAGGTTAGTCTGGAGCCCTGGCCTATTCAACGAATTAACTACGTGAATTCTTTCACTGGGATAAACTAGTGCAACAAATGAAGATGAGATATGTCCAATAGTGATGATGATGATGATGATGATAGGAGTTGGGGGGTCAAAGAAAAAAACGGAAGTAGAAAACAAAATGTGGGTTAGTATTCCCATTCCGAGGTGTGGCAGCTACTGTTTTTCTGGGAAACAACTAACCCCACTCTTTTGTACCCGGAACCTTTGCCGGGGTGGGGAGTTGTGGGGATAAATTAAACATCGAGTTGGGGAGGCTTTTCTTTTCAAGATGAAAAGTGTGGTAAAAAAACTGAAAGTGGGGTGAAAATCTTGAAAGGAAACAGGATATGGGGGTCAGGAGCTTCATTCATTCACCATGCTAAGAGA
>VCCN01004562.1:2153044-2173188 GCA_006491835.1 Architeuthis dux | reverse complement strand
TTCTTTCTCAGGTTAGATTATGGCGCGTAGAGAGAGATACTTATCATAAACTGATTTAATTAGGCTAGAGTATTAGCTGTTATTGTCACAATGTTTTAGCCGTTCTACTCTCCAGAGGTGTCTGGTCGTATTTGGTAATCTTTTGGGAATTTCAAACCGAACCCGTTATTCAATCCACAAGGTTAGATTATTCTCATTCCACAGTCCATGCTAGAGGATATCTTGTATCGGGGAATTCTTCCTCGCTATGTCTCTTGTCTACCTCTCCACAAATGTGTATGACTATTTTTGTTCTGCCCAACCCAGGGATTGAACTCACGACTGCCATGCAGGTTACTAGATACGTTTAACAAACGTCCCTTTGTCCCCTTCACCTCTTCTCTCTCTCCTCTCGCTCTATTCTTCACGCACCCACATAGAGAATTGCATACTAGCTGTCTGCCAAGACTCTTTTAAAAAAAGAAATCGCGTTTGTCACTCTATCTGTCTATTAATCAGTAATGCCCTTGTTACCAAAAGTGTTTTGTGGGTGACAAGTTCTGGAAGTTATTTGTCCTCGCAAGTGCCAAGAACCGAGCTGAACCAACTGACCACTAAAGTGGACATTGGCTGAAATTTAAATCAATAATAACTGGCTACACGGTTAATAACTGTAACGACTCTTAAGCCTCTCCTCGACACCCGCATCAAAGGGACTTTCCTCATTTACTTGCGTCTTGGCCATTTTGACACAACAGTCTTTCTGCTTACTAGTCACTCCTAACAAAGTGTCCATCTGTCCGCACGATATCTCCAAAGGTTCTCAATGATTTTCAATGAAACTTTCTGGAAGGGTGGGCCATGGGGAGAATTGGTTAAATTCCGGGACGGATCTAGGAATTTGTCTTTGGTTGAGATATTTTTTATAGTAGGAAAGATGTCAAAAACGAACGGTTAATACAACGGCTAGATTTACATTTTAAGGGAAGTAACTGAAAACTTCTACATTCGAAGTTCTTTCCCTTGTTTTTTTATATTTTATTTTCATTCAGCTTTTAGTTTGTGTACGGCGTTGGCAGAGGTATGCGCTCTCTTGAGTGCTTTCTAGTTTTCCATGTCGCTATATACAAAGCCACACTCACACACCGAGAGGTAGATACTTGATATTTACTAAGTTTTGCTTAATACGTCACAGAAGTGTTGGGCATATTGTGTTGCAGCAATCTTCCACGTGAGGAGGACTGCCTTGAAAACCAGCATTCGAAAAAATGGTTTACCTGGACTCAAACACCGATCACTGGTGTTAGTGGGTTATACGCAGGTGCCTCAGACGTTTATCACTAAGCGCAGCTTAGTTTGGCACACGGCAACAGGTGTGGGGCGCCCAGTGATAATCTAACTCACTACAGTAGTAATACAACATATCAGAACTTAAGAAAACCAGAATTCTTTATTTTTACCAAAGTTCCAATCTTTGCATTCTCGTCTCTTGATCAGGTGTTAATTTCACGGCCTGATGGCTCTCTCTCTCTCCAGAGAAATGATTCTGTGATAGACTGGTAATGCAGAAGGTCTAAATGAAGCATATGGCACAAATAAGAGATCATGAACTATGTATTTATTCAATCATACCTTATTTCAAAATCATCACCATAAACTCTTGGATTGCATTTAATTTAAATATCTGAGGGGATTTCACAAAAGATAGGTGATTTATACTAAGATAGATAGATAGAAATCTAATCATTATCATTGTGTGAGCGCGAATGCGGACCCCACAATTTTTACTTCTGAATTTTCAAAAATTAATCTGCGAAAAACATGCATGGTGTCCCATTAGTACACACAGTAATTGTTGATTCTTGAGTTACGCTGCCACATACACACGGATATACATTTGGTGAAATATAGATACTTCGTCTATGACGACATATAAGTCGACATTTTAAGCAATAAAAAAAAAAACTTCTCTAATTTGATCAAAACGTTTTATTCACATTCACTATTTGTTTGTGTTTCTATCAGTGCATTCTACAGGTACGAGTCCTGTACTCTGACCTTCTTTTAATCTGACCGACATTTGATCAAAATGTTTTATTCACATTTACTATTTGTTTGTGTTTCTATGGCCCTTGTTACCCTACCAACGGAATGGATATAGCTAAGAAGTAAAGTAGTGCCCTTACGCTGGCTACGGGCTTCACATATCACAAGTTTCTCTGTCCCGAGATAGCTATAAGCATATTATTATTTTAATCGACATTATGTGACAAAATGGCGGAATGCATCGTCTGCAGCCTCGTTTTGATTACTTTAATTGCCTTCCTGTCCGATCAATAAGATATTGTTTTTATTGTTCCTACTGTGAATTTCTCAATCCCGGATAAACCTTCTATTTCCCTTTTGGATCACTTAGCAACAGGTATTGATCAATGTTCAGCTTTATTCTAGGTCAATAATACATGTCTTTTATGAATCAGATCTTTTACATTACAAGTGTCAATAAATAGCTCCCAACAAAAGCGAGAATCTCTATTAAAAGGCCCACGCCCCTAAGTCGAATGAAAGATTAAGAGTGGATATTTTCTCATCATTTAATTCATAGGTTATCAAGGTCGTTTGTTTAGATATTATCCTTTCGGATTGTTCTACTAGTTTACCTCTATTAACGAAGTTGGAAGACATAAATGTATTCACTCATGTTTGTCCACACAATATCTTCAAAAGTTCTCGATGAATTTCAATGAAATTTTGTGGAAGGTTGGGCCACGGGCTAAGGAAGAATTTATGTTGGTGTTTCTGTCAATGCATTCTACAGGTACGAGTCCTGTAGCCCGACTTTCTTTTAATCTGACCAAACATATTATTCCATTTTACTATTTGTTTGTGTTTCTATCAGTCCTTGTTACCCTACCAACTAAATAGACATAGCTATGAGATGCTTCTTCTTCTTCTTCTTCTTCTTCTTCTTCTTCTTCTTCTTCTTCTTCTTCTTCTTCTTCTTCTTCTTCTTGCGACAAAATGGCGGAATGCGTCGTCTGCAGCCTCGTCTTGATTACTAGAATTTTCTTCCTGCCGGATCAATAAGTCAACGTTTTATTAAGACGACGTTGTTCCTTCATTGCATTTCTCAATCCCGGATAAGCTTTCTATTTTATATTCGGACGACTTAGCAACAGGTATTGATCAATGTCCAGCTTTTTTTCTAGGTCAGTAGTATATTTATTTTATGAATCAGATCTTTTACATTACAAGTGTCAATAAATAGCTTCCAACAAAAGCAAGAATCGTTCTTAATGTCGTATTAACGCGTGGGTAATTACTACGATCCCAGTAGTTTATTTTGTATTATTTTGTATATATGTGTACTAGGAGCAACGGAATTATACTCTACTTGCGAGCATCCAAATGGTAACTGACCTATAACACTTGCTACTCCTATTTATACTGGTCGCCCACAGCATTTCCAGTTGCCTATTGCTCCCGGTGTTATGTCCTCTTAGAACTATGGATGTCTATCACGACAATTAAAAGGCTCACTTTTTTTTTTATTTAGATACCATCCTATCGAATTGTTTGACTAGTTTCTTCTACTCGAGTTGTCCTTAGGGTGTGGAGACGGTGGTCGCGTCATTTTGTCCTCCCGTATTTATTTTCATTTATTTCACTTGAAGAATTTATTATAATCAACATCCGGTTGGCATTCATGCAAAGTGAAGGCAAATTGTCACCTCTTGAGATTTAACGTTCGCCGTGTAATGAAATACTCTCTGGTTGTGTGTTCGTGTATTAGAAGACTTGAATTTAGGGTGATAGTATTGGCACTTACACCAAAATGCCATATCATGTTCTATGGGCTAGGATTTGGTTCAGACGGTTGACCGGTCACACGGAAGTCACAGCAAAGAAAATGCGTTCGACCAACCAGAGTGGTTTAAGGGTGGTCGTGATTTCAAATTTCAAATCAGTCCGGCACACAGGAGCGACGGGTGAACAAGTTAGGGGCTTGGCTCCTCAGCCCGCCAGGGTGGGGGCGGAGAAGAAGGAAGAAATCTGATTTGAACTGCTATCATCACGCAAGTTGGTCACCCACGGCAAAGCTACTAGGAACAGCTTCTCCCTACCCGCCAGGCAGTGGCGTTTCTAGTTCTTAGAAAGAGGATTGGGGGGTGGGGGCAAAACTCGAAATCCATCAGCTACACCCCTACATTAAAGCGTATGAAAGTGGGGGGGGGCAACCTTGGGGCTAGCCAAAATTTTGTGGGGCCATGGCCCCATCTGGCCCCCCCTAGAATCGCCACTGCGGCCAGGGTTAGGGAGAGAGTTAGAATTTTAACCGAAACAGAATTCAATACCCCTGGTGGCCCACGAACTGGCCTGGCATCTAAGCTATCAATGGGAATAAAACGAACCCATATTTTCAATTGAAAATAATGAATTTTGTCGTCTTTCCATCCAGTCACGTAGGTGAGCCTTTTCTCCGGTATGGACCCAACTGTTTTATCTCCCTCCACAGAATGTTCAGCCCCGTAAAAAAAGAAATACCAGCATTATTCTACAGCCGATTCTATTTTTCTTGCACACCCATTCTTCTTCAACCGCTAAATTAAACTACGGGAATTCTAAATAAAATAAAAAAGTAGGGCATTTATTTTATTTATTTTAGTAGATGATGTATTGTAAATCATTATTATTAATTTTTATACTACCATCATCTTAATTCTTTCAGTTGCTTTTTATCGCAACTTTACTCAGGCCGACTTCCTTCGTCAGTGAGTAAACAGCACGGATCGGAAATAAACAATAAGCTTTTGGTGAGACTCGAACTCACGTCCCTCGATCCGGTGGAGGCCAGGTCAACGCCCAGCCGCTCTTACCAACTGAGTTACGAGAGCGAGTGGCTGGCGGAATCAAACCTTTAGACCTACACTCTACCCCGAAACGGTGCGCCATGTTCGTTTTATATCGTATTATTTATTTTATTAGAAGTATTGTAAATCATTATTATTCGGCCATGTCGGCTGGGGCCTAGAATACGCCAACTGCATCTCCTGCAGAGGGGTAAGACCCCCCCCCAAACAGTCGCAAGTCTCTAGTTAAGGAAAAGTATCCTTTCATCAAAGTCGCAAGATTCTAGTTTTTAAAAAAAAACGTTCACCAAAGTCGCAAGACTCTATTGTTTGGAATTTTAAACTGATTTCGGCATTAAATGACCATCAATGGTTGATATGCCGCTAAACAAATCAATCAATCAATCATTATTATTAATTTTTGACTACTATTTACTTTCATCTTAGTTTTGGTTTACGGTTTCTAATTGTCACCAAACCTGTCAAATTAGATATTTTCTATAGTTTTGAGATGGGTCATTAACATATTCAGGTGTAAAATGCGAATGTGATTGGGTAAACAGAAGTTTTTTTTAATTTCAAAGGAGGTAAGCCTTATAACGTAGAAGGCCGAAGAATGGATCGGCCGAAACGTCGTGATAACAACACAAACAAGGAGTTCAATCGTCCGAAGAACTATTTGACTGTCAAAATAGGTTTCTTCATTTTTTTTGAGCTGGTCCGGCTGGTTTTATCACGCGTACAGGCCGCACCAATGGAGTTAGAGGGCTGAAGATTTAAACATTTACTCCTTATGTCTATAAAAAAACTTTTTTTAACCCCCCATCCCTAAATAGGTGTGTGTTAATTTGCAATGTAAGTTTATGATAAAATATCCCATTTGTGTGCGCGTGTTTGTTTTTAAAAAAAAATTCAGACTCTTTTAGTGATCACTGCCCAACAAAAGGCGGGAGAGGTAACTTATTCGTTGATCACACCTTTTTTTCCAATTTTTTTTAATTGATCACCAAAAGACGTTGGTCGCGTGACGGTTTCTATTGAGTGACTAACCAGAACAGTTTTTATTTATTATTATTTACCTTCCTCTTAATTGTTCAATTGGTTTTTAGATGTGACTAAAGCCGAAGACTAGACAACATCGATTTTTGTACTTAAGCCGTAAGAACGTAATAGATCGAATAATTAGGTTAATAATCATATCATTAGCTTTTTTTTCTTTTTCTTTCTGTCTTTCTATCTCTGCCTGGTCAACCAGACGTAATTTAATCAATTCTCCCTTCCACAAAATATCATTGAAATTCATTGAGAACTTTTGGTGATAATGTGTGGACCAGTGGCGTAACAAGAGGGGGGGGGGCAATTGCCCCCGGGCGCAAGTGTGAATAGGCGCAAAGTCTACAATATATTTAAAAAAAGAATCCCGGAATAAAAGGAATAAAAGTCACGGAACAAAAGTCACAATGTAGCGTTACCCTGAGCTACCTAAAAAAACACGAAAAGTCACAACTGGGTAGGAAAAAGGTCATAGGAAAAATATTTGTTTAATAAAATAAGTAATATTTTATTTCAATTTATACTAATTAAATGTTATAGTGTGACTTTATTTTAGGCCTATGTAAGGTGGTATTTAATTATTCATGTTATTGTCAATAAGTGGGTAATGAGTCGCAAAATAAATAATCAAAACGTTTGTTTGTTTTTGTTTTCTTTTTGTTTATTTGGGGGGGGTGGCCAAATTATTTTCCCCCGGGCGCTGAGGACCCTTGTTACGCCATTGGTGTGGACAGACAAACACTAGTGAATACATATATCTCTTCCAACTCGTGGGTAAGGCGGTTTTATTTGGCAGAAGAGGGTTTCTTCTTGAGAATCCGGAACATTCATGAAGACAAAAAAAGAAGTCCCTGAACTTGATACTGGCCACCAAAATAGGCAAGTCTAATCCCGCACCGTCAGTCTGAAAATAACCCATCTGACCCTGAATTACCTCCCCTCTCTACTGCCGGCGAGAAATTCTTACCCACAGCGGCTTACCAAGCGACATACCTAACCACATACCAAACTAAACTTAATAACTATCTTTTTTTGTTACTCCTCTCTTACCTCGGCCTACACTTGTGAGGGTGAAAAATCAGCCTCCTAGTAAACACAAACAGAAGGGGGACCAGGTGGGCCAGTTGGCATGTGCGTACGATTTTGGGGGCCAACTCCCCCCCAATAGAGGCACATACTATACGATGTATTGCTTCTTATATATATATCTCATCATCCGTTATGTCCACTGATGGACAAAGGTCTTTCCCATCTCCTTCCATGACGACCTATTTTGTGCTAACATCTGCCACATCTTACCGGCAAACTTTTCTGCTAACCTCTGCGACATCTTACCGGCAAACTTTTCTATCTCGTCCCACCATCTTGTGTCTGGTCTTTTTCTACTTCGTTTACTGTCCCATGGGCACCAATCGGTTAGTCCCCCCCACCTATTGTCATCTTTTCTTGCTAGGTGACCAGCCCATCTCCATTTTTGCTGCTTAATTGTATAATATCCTTCACTCTAGTCCTCCCTCTGATCTATGTTCTTTTTCTATCTCTTAGAGTTATCCCTAGCATTGCTCTTTCCATGGCCCTCTGTGCTATTCTAAGATGGTTTTCAGCTCGTTTTGTTCATTTCCATGTTTCGCATCCGTAAGTCATGGCTGGTATTATGCAACCGTTGTATACTTTAGGCTTTAAGCACATTGGCAAGGTGCTCTTCAGAATGTATCTATGCTTTCCAACCTATTGTTATGCGTCGTTTTATTTCGCCGTCATGGTCTTTCTCTAGTTTTATTACCTCTTCTAGAGCCTCCTTCTATCCTTATGGCTTTTTTCGGGACTTTATCGTTGAATATTACTTTTGTCTTTGTTCTGTTCATCTTTAAGCATACTTTTTTAAAAAAACTTTCCCTGTTTAGATCAGTTAGCATGTTTTGTAATACTTCGGTTGTTTCCGACGTCATGGCGATGTCATCAGCGATTTTTAAGTGGCTTAAGTATTCTCCATCTATGTTTATTCCCATTCCCTCCCAGTCAATTTTCCGAAAGTTGCTTTCAAGGCTAGCTATAAATAGTTTAGGTGATATTGTATCGCCTTGTCTTACGTTCGCTATCTTTATCTTGTTTGTATCTTTATGTAGTCTAATTATTGCATTGCCATTTTCGTATATGTTTTGGATGATTTGTATGTAATTCTCGTTAACGCCTTGTTCTCGCATTGCGTTGAAGACTGCCGTGTGTTCTACCGAGTCAAATTCTTTCTCATAATCTACAAAAGCTAAACAGAGTGGTCTGTTGTATTCTAAGAACGTTTCGATTAGTTGGTTTATTGCATGTAGGTGATTTGCCTTGTATATACTTTTGTCAAACTCCAGTACAAAGTTTGGAGTTGACTTTGTTTTCCTACCGTAACAAGAACAATCCTCCCCCAAATTAGTGGTGTAAACCGATATGTAAAATTTACATTCCCCTACCGTGACTTGAACTCACGACCAACTGATTGCCAGGAAGCTGTCTTACTGACTGAGCTAAATTGACAAGTATTAGATATTATTGAGAATTTATCATACTGATACGCACGCGCTTATTTTAATAAATAAATACAATTATACAACAAAAATATTTATTTTTATAATGTTTCATTTATTATATGTAAAATACAAAAGTTGCAGTAATCATCTTCAGTCAGAATAGAAGTTAGAGTGGAGTTTGACCCTGCAGCAGCCAGGCCTGTTTTTTTAATGAATCGTTCTAGTTCTGTCCTGTTACTTGTAAGTACATCGTGTACACTACATGTATATACCCATACATGAATCATAATTATTTAGCACTGATTAAATACTTAATGAGCAGTTTGAAATGGGGCTTACATTTCTCATTTTGCCTTGGCCTATTATCAGCTTTTCCCGGGCCGGCCTCTTTGTAACCACAGACCGAACGATAGAGCAATTTGTCATCGTTATCGACCCGTCAATTTAATATGGTTTTGATCGTATGAGATCAGCCGTACTGAGTGTGACGTCAGTTTTATCCGGGAACTTGAATCTTCCCGTGGTAGATAACAGTGAGTCATCATCAGCAGCAGCAGCCTTTTAACGTCCGACGTTGGACGTAGACCTTCCCCAGGATTCGCCCGATCACTCTGTTGCGTGCGTTGCCTCGCCAATATCTCCTGAACCTGTCTAAATCGTCACGCCGTCTTATTTTCTGTCGACCGTAATTCCGCATATGATCTCTGAAGATCCTTGGTGTGAGTCGTGAAGTTCAGCGGTTGTCTGACATTCTGGCAACATGACCAGCCCACTGCCATTTGAGTTTACTAATGGATTCTATCTCTGACTCCTGTTTGTTCTCTAATATACTGTGCTGTCTTGTGTTCGGCCCTGTCGGCTGGGGCCTAGAATACGCCGATTACATACCCTGCAGGGGGGTAAGACCCCCCTAAACAGGAACTCTATTTAAAAACAAACTTTCTCCAAAGTTGCAAGACTCTATTTAAAACAAAAATAACCTGTCACCAAAGCCGCAAGACTATTAAAAAAACCAACCCAAAACCTTTCACCAAAGTCGCAAGACTCTATTTAAAAAAAAAACCCAAACTTTCGACTTTATGTGTGAATAACACACTATCATAAGACGAGTTATCTCGCCCTTGACACTGGACGGACGACTTGCTAAGACGAGTTACCTCGTCTGTGGCACTGGACTGACGACTTGCTAAGACAAGTTACCTCGTCCATGGCAGTGAACAGGTTAATAGAGGAAAGGGTGACTTACACAGCATCACCCTCACTCGTCAGATGAATAGTGATGAACTAGGATCTCCCTCAGTGAAATTATATTGATAACATCCATATATGCTTGCGTGATCGTCAGTCAAAGTCTGACATTCTATGTAACAGACCTGCCAAGTAAATTAGGATCTTACATAGCCCTATTTGCGGATGATACCAACATCCACCCCCCACCCACTTGGGTCAGCTAGTGCTTTGTTCAATAAATCATCAAGTTGCTGCTACACTTGAGTATTTTCAGATCCGAAGCTTTTCTTTGAAAAACATATTAGGATCTTTCTCTCCCAAATACTAAGATTCAGGCAAAATATGATCACACTTTCGGTTTTACTTCTTTTATTTTTGTTAACTGACTTCGGTTACTTACCTGTCATCTGTAATCTCAGTTTAAGCTCAAAACTATCTCACACCTATTCTTTCTACTCTGCCTATGGCTTCACTGTTGTTTTGAAAAGCTGGATCACTGCCCACTGGTGTCTGATGATTCAATCCTGCAACTTCAGGAAGATCTCAATATTTTACAAAGCTGGGCAAATGACATGAAGATGACATTTCATCCAAGTGTAAAGTCATGCATCTGGGTAAAACCAATCAAACAAAATACTATGAAATGAGGAACGATGATGACTCAGTACATCCGTTCGAGAAAACTGAAGCGAGACCTAGGAGTCCATGTAGACCAGTGGTTCCCAACCTTTTCGAGTCATTCCCCACTTTTGCCAATAAGATTACTAGTAATCCCCCCTTCCATTTATTAAGATGCAACACAGAATAATTTCAAATAATAACTTTATTTTACGTATAATTAGACAGCTTCATACTAAGAATTAGTTTAATATTATAATTGGACAGCTGCTGCTGTGTATTTGTAACACAAAGAAAGCAAGCGAAAATAATTAGAACACATCATTTGAAATTCCAATTGATTCCCCCCAAAATAAGAATTCTGCTATCGTAACTGATATACATATCAATGTAATCTATGTTCTTGTGCTACCAGTTCTTCGATTTGTGGGTCTATTCGTGAGAGAGCTCATTTTAAATCATTCTTAACTTGGAGCTTATTTCGAGCCTTCGACTTGATAGAAGTGCAGAAAACCCTATCTCTAGACTGGACTCTTATTTTTACCTAGTAGCCTTATTCCCCACCTTGGACTACACAATTCCCACCCCTCCCCCGGTTTGGACCACCAATGTAGACAATCAAATCTACAACACATATCCAACAAAATGTTAACACCGCTAACAGAATGCTTGGCTATATACGGCATATCTTTAAATACATATATGAAGAAAACTTCCAGCTCCTCTACAAAGCTATGGTCCGCCCACATCCAGTGTTTTCGTCATGCATCTGGTCGCCTCACTTGAGATACAACATTGATCCAATAGAAAGAGTCCAAAAAAGAGCTACCAAGATTGTCCCGTAAATTAAACACTTGTCGTATACAGAGAAACTGAGTAAACTCTATCTAGAGACGTTGGAGTCCCGCCCTAACCGTGATGATCTGTTGGAGGTCTACCGTATTCAAAATAACATCCACACCTTAGACCAAAACTGTCACTGCTCTTTGTGTCCAGACAAGCCCATGTTTATCGTATCATTATCTACTAAAACCCGAGGACATAAACTCCATGTACAGACATCCACTGGGCTGAGAAAGAATTTCCGATCCACTCGAGTGACCAAACCATGGAATGCTCTCAGTGAAGAAACCATTTCCTCTAAATTGATCAATGCTTTCAAAAACAACTCTATGAAGGATATCGGAAACTCAAAGTTCGACTATAAATGTTTGTGTTAGCAAAGTCCCACCCTGTCTGGACAGGATTGTTTGGTGGACCGCATATGGTTTCATGACGCTAGCGGTCATTAAAACCTATTTGAAGGAAGTATTAACACGCGCAAAGATTACTGAGTGAAAACGAGGCTCTCCTTGGATTGGCGTGTTGCCATGGAGATTTGAGTTTCCACGAAGATTTGTGTCATTTGATTAAGATAAGCGGTTTGGATGCAGTTAAAAATTTATCTTCTTTTCAATTTATTTTATATATATATCTATATGTGGTTAGACAATGTGGAAAAGAAAGAATGGGAAAAGCGTGTTACATCTCAAACATGTTTATCACGAAGATAAATCTTTATGCATTTCGTCGCTGCAAGAGACGTCTTCAGAAGAAAATTGAACATAGCAATGTCCTGCGGTCATCCATGTGGTGTGCAATGAATGGGACTAGATGTGTTTTGTGTGTTATATGCCAAAAAGCTCTGGTCTGTTAAAGGAGGAGTGGCTTTTTTGAAGTGGTCAATGTGTGGGTTTTGGAGTGGGTGGCGCTGGGGTGTTAGATGCTGTTTGATGGGGGCATCAGAAGTTTTTGTCTGCTCTGCTTATCTGTGGTGATTTATAGCTGTTGTGCGTGGGTGGGTGTTTGTGTATCACTAAGAGGAGTGTGTGTGCGTGTGTAGCAGCGTAGGTATGTACTTATATACGTATGTGGGTGGGTGTCTATTGGTATGTGGATAACTGTGTGTGTGTGTGTGTATGTGTGTGGTGTGACCTGTATTCTATCCGATACCTTGTGTGTGTATGTGATTGTCTATGACTGTGATTTTATGTTGTGTGAGTATGATTTTAATTAATGGTGTTGCCAGTTGGAAGTAACCAGGTCTTTGGTGTATGGTGTCGCATTCGGCTATGAGCGCAGCCTCGATGCATCGTCGTTTCCTGGGATTATGTATGTTTTATGATGTGGGTTTTATGTAAGTTAAAATTGTGGTTGTGTGTGTATCTGTGAATGACTAATGCGTTTAGGTGGTCGTCAAGCTTGAGGGCTCGGCGGTGTTCGTATATCCGGTTTTTGAGTGGCCTCGACGTTTCGCCAATGTGAACCTTGTTGCAGTCATTGCATGGTACGACGTATACACCGGCATCGGGTGGGAGTCATGTTTTGAATTTAAGACGGAATGTAATTAAAAAATTACCTACACAATTTATCAGCCCAAAACCGCAATTGAAGAGAATTTTGGCACGATTATAAAAGAAACATTCATTGAGGTTTATTAAAACTGTTATTCTTCATTATGGAAGGGTTTAATTAACTTTTAGACAAGAACCTAACAAACAAAGCTTGGGTACATTTTGGTACACGCTGTAGACGTGTGATTATATATTGTGTTATCTAATTATATAAAATATATAGAGTGAGTGCAAAAAGCAGCCGATACATTTAAAAAAAGTTCATTGTAACATCCTTTTTAAATAATATGTATTTTGGCAACAATTTTCCTTTCAAGCAAGTCATAGGAAATAACGTTGCCAAAGCAAACAATTGATTTTAAAAAGAAACAATATTTAAAATCTTTTTATCACTAGTACAAATTAAAACTAGGTATTTATTTTTGTAAAAAGAAATCAAGTAAATACGTAATTTTAACTATTTCTACCAAAAATAAATACGTAGTTTTAATTTGATAAATATATATAAATACTTTATATACCAAAAGAATACAAAAAAACAAACATCGGCATTAATAATCTTGTTTTTAGTTTAGTTATGAAAGTTGGTATGATTTATTTTTCGAAATTGTATGAATACAAATAGCAGCAAAAATATTGATACTATTGGGAAAAAAAATGACCCTGAAAGGTTTTTATTTTTATTTTTATGTAGCATAGTAAAGGAAAGTTAGGTACGTATTTATAATCATAGTTTTTAAGACGTGTTTTTCGGATCTCGGAGATTATTAACAAACAAACAAAATTAGATTTGATATTTATGTTTTTTTCTGTGATAATTACTACACACCATTGTTTAAAAAGATTTAATTTTATTTATTGCCCTCAAAAGCTTTGAATAAAATTGTAAAAATTAGCGACACCAGATGAACCTGAGTTTTATCGTTTCGTTTTTGTTTCGGCTATGAAAGAGTGGCTAGGAAATAGCCATTTTTGCTATGAAAATTCCCGCGATCAACTTACCTTACTACGAAAATGCCGGATACCATTACTATGAACATTGGACTATGAAATCCTTCCTGAAAATAACCGATGACGGTCGAAAGCACATGAAGAACTATAGTACGAACTTTGGACAGTTCCTTCATTCTTGTGACCCAGAAGAAAAAACAACTAATTCACAACAAGAAAAATTAATAAAATGGTTAAATCGACAAAACTATCCGTCGTGTTTAATGAAACTTGCTTGTAACAACCTTATACACTTTTAAAGTTGACAGAATTTGGACCAAAGATTTCTGATTTTTGTACAGAACTTTTCAATATTCTTAAAATATTTATTTTTTGTTGTTGTATTTTTTAATCTTTGGTTCAAATTCTGTCAATTTGGAAGCTGTATGTTAAAATTAAATATAAAAAGTTTCGAAAAAAGTCCTCGATGTTTATGCTTAAATGACGCTTCATTTTAAGATTTCAAAATGCTCAGAAAAAAGTCTTATACAATTTTAAGCTGATGAACTGAAATGTCTTTTTTTTTATATTAAGAAATGTTATAATGGACATCAGTTAAACATTCTATACGCAATTTCTTGTTCGCTATGTATTCTTAGATGAAGTATTTTCAGTTATTACCAATTGCTGACTATACGTTTTCCCGAGCAAGTTAAAAATTACTGCAAGCAAATAAAAAAATAGAGCGAGCAAATCAAAAACAACGGCAAGAAAACTGAACCGATGAACATGAATAATCAAATAATTACTGATACGGCTTCAATCGCTATGAATGTTAATTTGTTGACTTAAATTAGTTGAAACTTGTCTCTTAATAAAATTAATGGTCCTTTTCGTTAGTCCCCACCAGAAGCTAACACCCATTATTTTAAAGTACACTCCTGCATTTTTTTCTCGCCAAAGAAACCCCCACAATGCTGGGTCTTTATCGGTAGTGCCCAACACGAAAACCAAAACCCTACACCTAACGGCCCTGTCAGATGGGGCCTAGAATACGCCGACTGCATATCCTGCAGAGGGGTAAGACCCCCCCCAAAAAAACAAAAAAAAACCTCTCACCAAAGTCGCAAGACTCCATTTAAAACAAAAATGACCTTTTACCAAAGTAGCAAGACTCTAGTTAAAACAAAAATAACCTTTCATCAAAGTCGCAAGACTCTATTTAAAACAAAAACTATTAAAAAAAAAAACAATCTCCGACTTTCGAAATTTTAAACTGATTTCGGCAATAAATGACTCATCAAGGATTGATACGCCACTAAACAAATCAATCAACCAATCAAAACCTACACCTAACCCTAACCCCTAATCCATGGATTTTATTAAGAGACAAGCTTCAACTAATTTAACTAAAGAAATTAACATTTGCAGCGATTGAAGCCGTATCAGTAATTATTTGATTATTCGTCTTCAGCGATTCAATTTTCTTGCCGTTATTTTTAATTTGTTCACTGTATTTTTTAATTTGCTTGTTGTAAGTTTTAATTTAAAACGAGAGAAAAGGTATAGTATTTCTTTCATCTTATATTCTACGATCGTTAAATAAGTAGCGCGTATCGGAAATAAAGAATAAGTCTCTGGCGAGATTTGAACTTGCACACCTTATTGATGTTCGGAGAAGTAGAGAATATAGCTAAATATATGGCTAAATGTGGATGACTCTTACTGGTTGGCTTTCGTAGCCTAATCGGTAAGGCAACTGCCCCGAAAGGTGGGCTCCCAAAGATAAGGGATGCGGAGGCTTATTCTTTATTCTCCAGCCTCTTTCTGGCGCTAAGCTGTATCGGCCTCTGCCAACATCGGTGTGTAGAGAGGGGAGACTTGCTCCAAGGGCATCCGCGTGTCTTACATACGAACCTTTCCCAGGCAAGGGGGCGTAAAAGAAGGACTTTCCGGGGGCGGATCCATGGTATCGCGGGAATGAAAGATGCCACCCTGTCTGATATTCGTAACTGAATCTCTTCGTGGAATCTACCAAATTAGAACTGGCTTTCCTTCTAGCCTGCTTATTGACAAAACTATTATCGCTAAGACCACCCTTAGCTCTAACAATACATTTCAGAAGTGTGCATTCGTTCTGTGAGCACTGTCAGACAGAAGCAACTAAAGAGAAGCGGATTGGATAAAAGCGTTGGTTAAACGTAATCTAGTAACCTCAATCTCTGGTCGAAGGGTACAACGGCCGAAACGTTGTGATTATAACAACTAAGACGAAACTAGTCCCAATAAATGTATAATAAATAAGTATACTGACAATTAGCCTCGATTAGCCATTTTTTTTTTTTTTTTGTCGAAAAAATACTTAAAACCAATTTTTACAATTTTCCCTGACGTCTAAGCAGAGGGGGCAGTCGCCCCTGGGCGCAGGAATTGAAGGGGCGCAACATTTCCTCTGACCTATAATTGCCTGGTAATTGATAATTATGCCCTCCCCGGGCGCTGAGAACCCCTTCCTACGCCACTGCGTTTAGGTAACTGACCCTCCCAGCTGAAGTCCTTCTGACGTATATCCCAGTCCAAATTTCTTCTCCCTTTCTCAGAAGTTTTCGTTTTTCAGTCAACCTTAACCTGAGTTTCCTGTTTTGATTCCATCCAACACATTTCTCACCCTCTTCCCCATCCACAGAGGCAATCATACTTATCTCTTTAATTCCTTTACTGGTTTCCCCCCTTTAAAAAAAAAATCTATATCCGTGCCTACATCACGCCTCACGATTCTATCTCCTTGTGTGTGTATGGATGTGTGTGACTGTGTATAGCGTGTGTATTTGCCAGACTCCATGTTGTTCTCTAATCAGAAAACTCAACCCTAGCGAAGTACAACTCTTTATCTTTATCTCACCAAAACCGGATGACCTGCTTAAGTCTCACATCTTTTTTAGTTCTACTAATATCTTGACACCCTTATCACTTGAATCCTCGACTCTTTTAGTGTCAAAGACAGAGATATTCTTTTTCATTTCGATTCTTGTATTTCACAAACCGGCGAACAAATCTACAAATACAGAAAAAAAAACCTTCTTGCTTTGCACAGACGTTTATCTCCATCAGAGAAGGAAAGACGACTAAAGAGATCAGTCGCTCCACGAGATAACTTTGTTTTTTCTTCTTCTTCAAAAAGCCACTTCTACCGAGTCTTCTTTCTGAGTCTTTTCTTTCCGAGTCTTTTCTTCAAGGATGTATAACTTTTGCTTTAAAACCCACGCCAACAACGAAGACTCTAAAACCGTATGTGCCGGTATATAAGACGGACCAATATAAAAACCGAACTGATCAGAAAGAAAGCTGTTTTTATTTTTTAAATAGTCGCTATCTTTGAAAAAATATCGGTTAACTTTTATCCAGAGTAATACATATTGCAAAATATATAATTTGAAAACGTCACCAATCATGGCTCCTGATTTAAGGTAAGAACTTACATGAACGTTTCTTTCATTTGGAGATAATATTTTTAAATGCACATAAAATGTCCATCTTTTTACCCACAGCCCAACACAAAATTGCAAATAGGGGATTAGTTAAGTTCATAGAGAGATTGGGATGTTATGGTGATTGTGGCATGAAAGTGTTCAGAATAATTGAAGCGCTAAGAACTAGGTATAATCCGCCATCTATGGCGAAATCGAATTAAGTATACCACTATTGTCTTCAAAGCCTTTTTTGCTTCAAAATGCAACGGTTTTTCCCGATGAAAGTGTTTCTTAAATTAGAAGCTTTTAGCTACATAACAACAAAATCTGAATGGAATATATGCAATAATTTCAGAATTACGGCATTTTGGATATTAAGTTAAGAATCTTTGGACGCGTTTTTCTGGTTTTTATCATTGTCGGAATGTACGTTGTGGTTTTAAGTGCCTCAATTATGATGTTATGGTTAAAGGAGGACTATTGAAGAGTGGTTGGGTCAGTGAATGAGACTAGTTAAGTTAGAAACTCAGGATAGTGGAGACCTTCACAATCCCATCCCCCCTCTTGGCCGTGTGCCACATTCCATATCATAAATAAATATCACGCTTTTTTTTCGTTCGGACCATCTGTCTTTCTAAAGACACAACGAACATTTTGGAATAAATCTCTCTTTTGCTAGATTTCTTCTACTTTTTATTTTTTTGTTCCACCCCCATCTTCTCCTTCTCTATCTCCCCCTCCTCCCCAGTATAGATTTCACAGCGATCTAAAAATAGAACGGTTGAAGATTTTCCCTCCCAGACAGATTCGTATCAGAATTGCAATTCGGCCGATGGACGACGAATCAGCAGTTTGGAATTTAAAAAAACAAATATTTAATGTTATAAATCGACTGCCCCCCCCTCTCTGTGTGGTTCTCTGTCTCTCTCTACTATTTTGTCTCTCTCTCTGTCTGTCTTTCTCTCTCTGGTTATCTCTACTTTTTTGTCTGCCACCACCCTCTCTGTCTCTCCACCTTTTCTCTCTCCGTCTCTGTCTGATGTAGACCTGAGTAAACATCTCACCCCGGTTGCAGACGAGTATACCTATGTTGTAAGACTTTTACGTCATTTGAAGATTCAGGGATGAAGTAATTTTAAAATTTTTTTTATTATTCCACATATTTGGCGAGTTTTCTTCATTTCTTCACCCCTGCCAGTGAACTGTATATCTGTCTGTCCACACAATATCCCCAAAAGCTGTCAATGAATTTCAATGATATTTTGTGGAAGGGTGGGGACTAAGAAAGAATTGATTCAATTTTGGTGAGGTTCCAGGAGTTTTTTTTTACAGTTACCTCGCCGAAGTCTCCTGATTGGAAAATTATGTTTTGCTGGGTACTTTTCCTCCTTTGATAAATTCGTGATGGGAATATTTCCTGATGGGCACTTTTCCTGATAGGAACTTTTCCGGGATCCATACATATCGGGGCTGCCAATGAGATTTTAAGGAAAACCGCAGATCAGCCTCACCAAAAAATCCAGACTCAAAAGAAAAAAAACCCAGATTATAAAAATATCAATTTTAAATAGAAATATAACTGTATTTTAGTTACTTTTATATGGTAGATATGATAAATCTTTATGCATTTCGTCGTTGTGAACTACGTCATCAGAAGATATCTACCATTCTGTCGGATTCCCTCACATCCAAACAACAAACTTACTTTTATATGAAATCAAATGATGGATACTTTTATATCCGACAGAATATGATGATTATGACATTTATTAGTTGAGTGCTTATATTTCCCCGGTCCCGGTCTGAGCGTAAAGTAGGCAGGAGTCTTTTAATCCTACATTTTGTATAATATCAATATCGAGACCCACATTATATACGTGCTTAAAATACGAACGTGAGAGTAGAGAAGCCGACACAGTGTAGGATTAAAAGACTCCTGCCTACCATGAGATCTTCGTTAGCTCAGTCGGTAGAGCAGTACCTGGTAGCTTCCATGGTGGATGCGGGTTCGACCACCACACGGAGTTCGTTTCTTTATTCACATTCACATTTACGATTTAGGCCGCTCGTTTAACAGTCGCTCACACCGTCGCCGGTCAAATATAGGCTCTCAACTAATAAATGTCATTACAATTATCTTACTTTTATATGTAGATCACAATAATCACTTCCTTCTTCGATGTCCTTGATAAATTCTGAACGTCAGGCATAAAGCAGCTACGGTACTGGGATACGGACAATAACCCCACCGGACAATAACCCCACCTAGTAGAAAATAAAACATAATTTGTTTTGGACCATCATCTTAACAAACGATATTATAATGCATTTATTCCCCTTTGTTTTTCTTTCATGAATTTTCTTATTTCTTTCATGAATTCTGATTTATTTTATTTTATAAGCTTTTTTCTTGGATTTGTTTCACGAATTTATCAAGGAAAGAAAAGTGCCATTCCAATCGGGACCATCTTGGCGCCGACGAGAACGACTGCTAAACAAGCGGCCTAAATCGTAAATGTGAATAAAGATACGAGCTCCGTGCGGGGATAGAACCACATTATATTCTTGCATAAAATACGAACGTGTAGGATTTTTAAAAAGTGTAGGGCTAAAAAAAACTCCTGCCTACCATGAAAACTTCGTTAGCTCAATCGGTAGAGCAGAACTTGCGTATAAGTTTGCTTCCAGGGCTCGTTTCTTTATTCACATTCACATTTACGATTTAGGCCGCTCGTTTAGCAGTCGTTCACACCGGCGCCGGGCAAATATAGATTCTCATCTAATAAATGTCTTTATAATTATCATATTCTGTCGAATATAAAATTATCCATCATTTGATTTCAAACACGTTTATATAAATACATGAGTTATTTTTAAGAATTTATTTATTTGAGGTATGAAAAAAAAACGAGATTATCAACGTACTGTATTTTCAAAATATAAACCCAGATGGTTAGTGAAAACCCCAGATCGGCGCTGGGGGCAGCATTGGAAGCCCTAACACATATACCACTCCCACTTCGTTGGCTGAGATAAAAATTTAAAAAAAACCTCTTTGCCGGTCTGCGAGATCAGATAGGGTAACGCTGCTCGAACGTGATAGTT
>VCCN01004562.1:1797126-1838815 GCA_006491835.1 Architeuthis dux | reverse complement strand
AAAGAAATCCCGCCCATGTCCAAGCCCAACCGCCAAATCTGTAGGGAAGGACCCATACTAACCGCCCTACGTTTTGTTTAGTTTTTCTTTTTGGGAAAATCTTTGCACCCCTCCATTTTTCATCAATTGTACATATATATCGTTTTTCACGGGGTTTTAAATAGCTTAAGTCCACAGAGTAATTGTGATGTTGTGGTAAATGGAAATAAAGTGGAAGGTGAAGAATGAATTCTTATGGTAAAAGGAATTATAAGGATGCATGGGTCACGAATGGAGCTAGTTAAGAATAGGATAGTCAAGGAAAAGACCAAAATACCCTCACCGCCTAACATGGCCATAGTTCTAAATATTTGTATAAAATACAAGAATAAAAAAAGATTGCAAGGAAATAACGAGACTTCAAGTGTCAGCATTTTTTCGGCCTTTTGGGCCCATATCAAGGTGTAGTATCTGTTCTTACTGGTTTACTCTCTGTCCAAGCATAGTCAACTCTCGACAAAGCTCCTTTCTGTCCTTCCACTCGGCGGGGTTTAACTCCCAGCTCTGAGTCTTTAGTCTGGCAACTCGAAGGTAGTTGTACACCAATGCTATCAACTATCCTAGAGTTGCCAGCACCAATCGTTTAACGCACTCCTCACTCCGATGAGAAAAGGTCGCCCAAGGGAGGCAGCAAGACCCCATCCTCTACGGAGGAAAGTGACTCTTCCGAACATGAAGGTTGGCCAACACGGAAGAGTCGCTCCCAGACCTCGGAAAGGGGTCGTCCATTGGAAGCCCCCTCTCAAACACTATTCCAGAGGACGCCTGCAGGACAGCAGGACTCCCGGAGACCAGCAGCTCCGCGCCAAAGTGGGTGGGTCCTCGCCCTCAGAAGACACCTGAAGACTACGACGATCTTCAGGAATTACATTAAAAGGCAACGAGCTGCTGCCCCTGCCGGAAGTGGTCAGAGCTGGGACCTTGAACGCCCCTGGTGACGAGTAACATCGTCACCCGTAGACATGTACGAATAACCAGGGAGGCGTTTGAGGAAAACCTCAAAACCAATGGAATCCCGGCCACTTACATGTGCAGGAGGGGATATGCCGCCTGGGACAGACGCTGCAGCCTGGATACCTGGGGCGCAGGAGGACCAAAGTCACGGTCTTCAGCGTCCCAGCTCGGGGCGTTCTTCAGCGCGTTTAGCCGCATCGAGGCCATAAGTCCTGTGGTTGGCCGGTCCGGGATTGGCACTGGGGACTACGTTCTCGCTGTCACCCTAACCCGGCAGGGCTTCGACGATGTGCTGACTGCCGGTAGTAGTGGAGGGACGACGCCCCCCCTGCTGGAGCTGCTGTCAGCAGGGCCATCTAACCCGGATGTGCCCAAAGAACGCCCCGAAGGCAGCCGTAGCAGCAGCAGCACCTCCAGCCGGGGGAGTCCCTGCAGCGAAAGTAGGAACCCCTACTAAAAACTCTCCTGGTACGTTCGCCGCAGCCCCTCCTGTCTCCGAGAGTCCTGTGTGTGAGAAGGGGTGGAGCCAAGTGGTGAGGAAGGGCCGAAAGGTTACGACCCTCCAAACCCTGGCTGCTACCACCACCTCTTCTCCCCAAAAGAAGAAGCCAGAACCCCAGCCGAGCCAAAGCCGCAAAGGCCGAGGCAGAAACACCGCCCCAAGGAGGGGCTTACCCTACAAGATGTACGACGAGTACATCCTCACCCCCACGACCGTAAAAAGAATGAAGGAGGAAAAAAAAAGTTGATTAAAAAGAAAAAAGAACAGTCGGCAGAGACCCCTAGCCCCATGGAAACCCACCCCTAAAAATAATTTTAAAAATAAAAAAGTCCTCGTCGTCCATAGGGAGGAGCCAATCATCCTCCGCTCCCCCTCCTTAGTGCTGAATTTTATTATTTTTAATAAAATAAATAAAACCAGCGATCAGTTTGGAAAATCTTTTGTTCAAAAGACCCAGACGCAGTTTTTAGCTGAGAAAGAAAACCAAGCCGACCAAAAAAAAGCAGTATACCAAACGGAAGGACTGACGTAACCACCAAGGACTCTTCAGTTTGTGTAAAGGTAGGACTTTTTCCTTTTTCTCCGGAGGCCCTCTACACTGGCTGACGACAATAGTCAGGCCATGAGGGTACTTTTCAAGACCCCTGACAAAGGGGACAGTGAAAAAAAAAAAAAACAATTGTACTGCACTTTCACTACAAAGGTTCCAATTTTCAAACCCCCTCGACTTATCTGAGAAGGCCCGATCCGGGTCGTGAGGTAAATGCCTTGTGTGAGTGGAGCGCACAGTAAGGATTGAACTCACTACACTAGCGAATTAGTCTGCGATACTAGTTTGCTAACCATTGTGCTATGGTAGACGCCGTCAACAAATCAAACTCCTTTATCCACCTTGGATATTTTGGGGAATTGATGTTAAGTCACCTAGAAATGTTGTTGCCAGAGTAACATATTGTCAAGGACAAATGCCGTGTTTACAGTCAGTTTATTGTTGCAACCGAGCCGTAGGCTAGGCCGCTCTTATCAGATGTATTGGTCACAGAACTGACCCATATCTCGGAAACTATTAAAGATAGAAGGATGCAGTTTTCGATAACATGTGTTCTGAAAATGTACTTAAAATAAAAATAAAAAACCGCTGCCCGGCGCGGCCCGGCCCGTTTGTCACGCTTTTGAGCTTAATAACTCGGAAACTAATGAAGATAGAAACATGGGGTTTTCATCGACCAATAGCCCATTATTTCAAGATTTGTTTGTTCGAAGCTACAGAATCAGAAATAAAAGACTTTACTCTTCCGATGTCAAAAGCCGGAGTAAGCGTAAGAGAGCGTTCTTGCGCGAATATCGACCGGATTTGACTGAAATTCGTCGGTTTCTTGACCAAGCGAATTATAGGAACGAATCACTTCTTTCCCCTCGATGGAGTGATCTTGGACGCAGACTAAGTTTCAGTTCACCCGATACAGTAATACCCCGTTTAGCGCTGATTTGCTGTAACGCCATTTTTCAATTTTCCCTAATAAATTTAGTAATGTTAAATTTCCGAAATAAATAATGACAAAAGACATCATGGATAGTCTCCGAAATAACTGTTTACTGTAAATTTTGGTTAATATGGCATGTGAGAATAAAAACATATACAACTAGCATTCCAAAATAAATTATGAATCACCGCCACCTATATATGCTGTGTTGGGGATTATCAATTAAAAAGTTTGAAAAAGGGGTGATCAATGAATAAGTTACTTCTCTCGTCTTTTGTCTCATTACCAACCAACTTCAGGCGAAAAGGAGGAGGTAAAATCTCTGGTCTTCAAAACGCAAGTCTAGGAAAGACTAGCCGGAGTAAAATTAACCTTTTATAGATCATAGAAGTCCCGGAAACCAATCACGGTGCAGGAATGGAGGGTATGCAAAATAATTTGTATAAAAATCCACCGGAGACAGATTGATTGTTTTGTTTAACGGCACATCGACCCTTGGTGGGTCATTTGGTGCCGAATTCGGTTTCTTTTTGAATACACAATGTAGACGAATTATTGTGGACAAACTATGGTAGGCAGATTCATGTAGGCACATTTTTATAGACGGTTTGTCATCAAGGTATGTATATCGAATCAGTTTTTTTTATATTTTTTGAGTATAGTTTCACTTCCCTCAGGAAGGATAGGATGTTGTATATATCGACGTTCTCGAATAGCTCTTTCATATAATTTGCTTTGTAAAAGCGTTGTCTGGTGAGAGCAAGGTGACCACATTCAATTAGAAGGTGCTTTACAGTGAATAGTGTTTGGCACGCTGTACACTCTGGTTGTTCCTCTTGTTTAAGTATGAAAGAGTGAGTAATCTTTGAGTGGCCAATGCGTAATCTGGACACATTGACCTGTTCTTTAAGTGCTTTTCTGAAACCCAGTTTCCATTCTCCTAAAAATGTGTTTTATTGAAAAAAGTTTGTTGGTGTTGTTATTCCAACATTGTTGCCATTTTCTTTGGCTAAACTGGTTAATTTTGGTTTTCAAATCAGTATATGGGATTTTTTACGTGTTATCAGGGATTATATCTAGAGTTGATTTGGCTGCCGAGTCAGCCCTGTTTTATCCCAAGCCGGGATCCCGAGAAGAAAGTGGAGCTGGATCGTCCACATCCACAGGAAGTCTTCCAGGAACATCCCTAGGCAGGCCATGATCGGGAACCCACAGGCAAAAAGGAAGGTCCAGGAACACATGGCATCAGGACACCAAGGCTGAAATGCCGAGAAACTACCATTCCTGGAGAGATATGGAGAAGACTGTCCAGAATCTAATGCACTGGCGGAGCGTTGTCGATGGTCTATGCTCCTCATAGGGCTTAACTACAGGAGGTGGGTGAGAATTAACTCCCTATTAGAAATGAATAGCCTGCACGAAGCCCTGACCTTGCGACTTCTTCCTGTGTGGGTGGGCGAAGGATGTGGTGTACCGCACAGAATCACAAACTCTGGATCAACTGGGGGGGCGCATTTGACATGTTCCTGAAAAGGTCTATCGGGGCAATACCGAAACGCTTACATAAATTGGTGCCTACGTTGAATTTTAACAGACAAATTCTACCAATTTCTTCTCCCGTGTATAACCGAAAATAACTACAGTGACATCACTACGACACACCCAAGAATCAATTAGTGCCGATTCTTTCAGATCCAAAGAAGTCCAAGAGTTAGTTCGAAATTTCATGAGGACTAAAAAAACAAAAAACAAAACCTTAAAAGATATTAGCACCTAACGTGGAAATGGTTCTTAGAATTGTGGGTTGCCCCTTATCCGTGACCAAGTATCTAGAGTTGACCGTCGAGTTCAAAGATTTCCTAGGCAGCACTTCCACTTTGCACTAAGAGGGGGTAGGGTCAGGGCTATTACCTGATGCCTGTGGCATACCAAAAGGCAAGGCCAAAGGACCTGGATGTTTAGCTTCTACCCTACGTATACGCGGGAGGATGAGTAAATACCATCTTAGACATGTGTATAAGACCGGGAGATCAGTAAGCCTTCGCTATAACGAATTTCGGCTTTAACGAACTCGTGGATCCATCCGAACTGACATCGGAGTTACCGAACGAAGTTCGATAAATGCAGTGAATACGTGGACCACAACGATCTTTTTTACCGAACGAAACAGTGTCTTGTAGTTGAAGACGACATGGACATATGTTGATACCAGTGGAAAGAAGGCACCGCAACACTTGTACAACCTGAAAGATATCATCTACAGAGCTGAAGCTTGGAGGGAGGTGCCTTTGAACAGCTTTCAAAATGCCTGGACAAAGCTGGGGAGAGTATTCATAAAGATCTTACCCTCTACTTGTCACCCCCACAACTGGATAATAAGCACTGACATTGCAAAGCTATCAAGAGACAATGTAGTCGATGTTATCACTATTCATATAAGCGTGCTGACCTCCTTGGGAGCGCTTGCCTTGTAGCTCACCATACAATAGTTTATTTGGCCAGAAGAAGCGCTTCTAAGACTGAAAGCTTCGTTAAAAGACCTTCAGCATTACCCTCGTCACATGGGACATGGGTAGGTGGCGATCGGAAGCCTGCGAAACCAACAGGATTGCTACAGCTGAGCAACGCAGACCGGTCAGGAAAACCATCACCGGCGGACCCCCCCCAACTATTCCCTGTCCACATTGCCAGAGTACCTTCCAGGCGCGGTTTGGCCAGGACAGTCATCTACGCACCCACAAAATCCGACCGCGACAAATGTATCACAGAGTTTGGCTGCAGATTGCTCAGATTGGCAGCAGACTTACATTGTGAAGAGAATAATAATCAAGGGCATTCTGTACTTGGTACTCCCGATCATAGACAGAATAGAACGACACCGTTTACGTCTCAGAGCAAATACGGTACTATTGAAAGATAAAGAGAACTGTGTGCGAGTTCTTCCAGTGAAAAGATCAATACTGTGTGCCTGGATCACGAAAGGAACGAGGTAATTATCCAAATCCCACATTTGTAAATGTGTACGCAGGAAGTGCATGGCCAGGACTCACACCACAGGGCCCAGTCCCTCCGCGCGCTTGTCCCGCGGACTCCAGACAGTAATTCGAAAGCAGATTAGGTGCCCCCCAACAAATAAGGGCGAATGGCAACAATGGTGTCATAGTCTGACATCATTACCCGTATTCCGTCCCCACTTGAAGAAATCTTACTAGTAATTTTCAATGGAGATAATGTTGCTTTATTATTTCGACTGAAATTCTTCACAGTTCGTAAGTATAGGACAGCCAGTTTATACCGAATAAAAAGAAATTTGAGAACTTTTAATCGATTTTTCATTCGTTTTTTTTTCCCCACCGGAAGTGCTATAGTAGACCAGCATTGAACGCCAATGGTCTTGACAAAGCGATAAAAATGTCAGAATCTAGTAACCCTGTGGATTTTATTGTAATAAAATGTGTTATCAATAAGAACAAAGATTGTAGAAGTTTTTCAACTGAGAATTATTAGCTAAACAATATTCACCGAGGTAATTTGGTTGAAAATCGGTTTACACTTTTAAAAAGGCGATGTGAACGTGATAGTTCAAATTTGAAATTAAGATTGGACTTCGCCAACGCCGATGTGTCCACAGAAGCTAGTTGAAGAGACCTTACAACGACACCACGTTCCTAGCAGGATCTTCAATCTCATTTTGGATTACTACAACAATTTCCGAATGAGAGTTGCCACCGAGTCTACAATATCAGAGGGGCATAGGCTTGAGATGGGAATTATTACTGACTGTACCATCTCAGCCACCCTTTTCATGAACGTGATGGTCAAGACAGCAGAGGGGAGCTGACGAAGACTGGTGTGCGGCAGACACCAATCAGAGCTTATATGGACGATCTGACTTTCGCACGGTTAGCACACCAGACGGGCGCTAGCATCTGAGAGAGAAATAGGTGCCTTTCCCGCAGCTTACGTTGTGGAGAGAAGAACAATCAAAGACATTCTTCAAAGACATTCTTCATAGACAGAATAGAACGACACCGTTTACGTCACAGAGAAAATACGGTTCTATTGAAAGAATAATGAGGACCCTGCTAATGGAAGATACAGGACTTACAATAAACGAACTGTGGAATGCGATGAATGACAGAGAGCACTGGGGCTTCCCAAGGGATTGGATGAGAAGAAGAAAAGAGTGTGAAGGAGAGTTCTTCCAGTGGAAAGATCAATACTGTGTGCCTTGATCACGAAAGGAACGAGGTACTTATACAAAGCCACATTTACAAATAAATTTGTAAAAATTGTTTTTCTCGAAGAATTCAAGTCTACTTATTCAGTGACGGCGATAGTCAAATAGTAAATGTGTTTATTACTTCTGTGAATCAAAGAAAACTGACGTAACTCCTGAAGCGCTAAGAAAACAACGGTTTTTAACGGATGTAATCATAATGTGATGACATTCCGTCTAAGAGAAGGCTACACTGACAAAAATGCCTACAGCTTGGCAGTTTCGATTTGCTGAGCTACTGAGGGATACCAAGCCGAAAGAGCAGACTGTGCGCGCGAGCTGATGTCCACTTAAATAACCAGCGCAGGCGGAAGGGGGGTGAAAACACCACAAATCCAGGGTGTCCTTTGTCCTAAGTGTGAAAAGGTCAGCACAGCACGGATTGGGCTTCGGAGGTACCTCCAAGCCTGCAAGAGATAGACAGATCTTCCTCCCCTGATCCTCACAAGCGAGGAACAACTCAAAGATCTGGAAATGGTCAGAGACCATAGCTATTGAGATGCCTAACAATTACCCAGGTTGGTTGAAACAATGTCCAAAATTGGCATGTGTGTATTATTTATACATAACCGAAGAAACGTGGGTAATAACAAAGATCTACGGCGTGTTTTCAACTCCCATATGACTGCAGTGGCCAGTCTTAAAAAGGTATCTTTAGTCTTTGATAATGAAAAAAGACTGATCAAGCAGAGTGGTTAAGACTATAAAAGAGGTGCCCTTATGTTGGCTACGGGTCCACATATCGCATTACTACTTACTCGGACCGTTCAATATGTGAAAAGATTAGAGGCGACAAGCACCCGAAGTGGCGTCACTCACTTCACCCATGGCTGAGGGGGGGGGAGAGATGAATTCATGACTTTCCCCAAGGACATTAGTGCGAAGTGAACACAAACTGTCCCTAGTTTGAACTCGGCTCGCCGGGTCCATTTTTCGAGCCGTTAACTGCTCGGCCACCCCGCACATCATTAAGACCATAAAAAAACCCACCTTTTGAAAGACGATTTCATTTCATGTGTCTTCGAAGGGGAGAGCAGCGCCCAATGTGCCGACGCATTTGCCACACCTACAATAAGCTGGTAGGAAGTGCGGGTGACCGAACGGTTATTCTTTTCTTAAGTGTCCTTACGCTGGCTACGGCATCAGCTATCCCTGTTTGGGCACCACATATCACTTACCCGACCCGTTTGCGAGGCTTACAGGCGACAAGCACCCGAATTGGCGTCACTCATTTCAGATTGCGCTATTTTACCTATATTATTTGGGGGGGGGGGGGCTCCAGTACAAGTGTAAGATTTAAACAGAGCAAGAAGCTTGGAACAGGCAGAAGTCTATTTAGGTCATTTAATGCCGGCTCCACAAGGAGTTTACAGAAATTAAAAAATGGTTTCTTTTTAATTTAAACAAAAAATAATTACACTCGTCAGTCGCCATGCCACGAAATGCACCATGATCACCATAACGAAGAAATGCTGAAGTCTAAAAGCAAAAGGTTAGTTGGGAGGCCACCAGGATTCGACTTATGTATTGGTACCCCTGGGTTGCCCTACAAGTAAACAGGAAACGTTTAATTAATGTCAATTTGGCAGGGTTGGCCTTGATAGTTGCTTTGTAAATAAGTATAAGACCTGTGAAGACCGATTCCCTATCATCGGGAGCGCACGGTGGCGCCTGGTAACTCCTCATCCAAGTTTTGGCACAAGACTACAATTATGGGGCACTCAATGAGGATTGAACTCACTAGTCAGTAGTAATGATCTCCGAGCCTAGTTTACAAACCATTAGCCCACGAGTACGACACGGTGCGGTGCACCTGACTATGATGTGTGTGTGCCAAACAAAGACATGTCTGGTTAGTCACTCAATAGAAACCGTCACGCAGCCAACGTGTTTTGGCAGCATGCCGTGTTGGGGGTGAACAATTCAAAAATTGGAAAAGGGGGGTGATCAAGGAATACTTTACTTCCCTCGCCTTTTGTTGGGCAGTGAGCACTAAAAATGTCCGAATTTTCAACAAAAAAAACAAGCGTGAACGCTGCCGAACAGAAACTAAGGGACCAATTTAACATACTTACATTGCAAATTGAACCCCCACAACTAAATACCTATGGGGGGGGGGTTCTGGACATTTTCAGCCCTCTAGCTCCATTGGTGCGGCCTATATGCGTGATACATAGCCAGCTGGACCAACGTAAAAACTGAAGAAGCCTATGTTGACAGTTTTTGGTTGACTGTTTCTAATAGAGTAACCCTTCCCTAGCCGCTGGCTTCAAGGGGGAAGATTAATACAGGAGTCCGTCGATCTAGCGTGGACCCAACATTTTTGTCTATATTATCGCCCACTCGTCAAGAAAACCACGAATAAAAACAGAATTTCATCAAAAGAGTATGACTAAAATATTAAATCTATTCAATTACCATTACATGGTATTTTACTATGAAAACAATATCTTTTTAAGTAGTGAACTTCAAAAGATGTTTTCAGACGATCGAACTCTTTGTTGTTTGTCTTGTTAACGCGACATTTCGCCGATCCGTTCTACGTTCAAACAACAAGTTTGTCTTTCTTGGGCCCTAACACCTGCGCTATAAAGGAATACTACTGTACTTTCATTTTGCCTCAAACTATACCAAAAGAAATTTAGTCGACCGCCCATCATGAGTCACCCGAAAATCCGATTGCGTGTCTCCCAACAAACCTGGCAGGTATATGTGTTCACTCATGTTTGTCCACACGATATCTTTAAAACACACAAGTGAAACCACTCGACACCCAGATTTTTATTCCAAGAAATAAAGTTATCTTGTCTGCTAGTGCTTTTAGATAATACCCTTTGTAGACAATAAGTCTGGCAAATCCTTGTATTCTTGTCACCTTACATTTCATCTTGGGAACTTGACGAAACCCAGTTCAACACACCCACCACAAGACAGCTATTTTTCATTCAATCGTTGTTTTGTTGCCTAACAAAACTATGATCTGTTCCAGAGACGCACCTCTCAACTCTGATTATGTACGTACACACTCTTCCTTAACATCTCCAACAAACTAAGGACACACTTTACTAAGTAGTATACGAACTCTTTAAATGCATTCTTTCTCATTCCCAACTACTTTTTGTTATATCTTCTGTAATAAATATACTTATTGTTGCTGAGTATTTGTATTCTTATTGCATTATTTACCACGTGCAGCTTGCAACATACATGTATTTAATCCCTTTTGCTACTGCAGGTACAGACGGAGAAAGAAAGCGCGTATCGCTAACATTTACGCTTTCTCTAGTATAATCAGCACTAGCTTACTATCGACAGACTGACCACTTAAAAGGCTATTATCACTATAAGCACTCAGTACTATTACTGCTACTATTAGCTTACCGTTAGAGATTACTACCCTCTCATCTTTGTTATTGTTTTCAACGTAACTTTTTATAATGGCGTTAGATACTTTTAATAAAGGAGATATGTTTAATATTGGTTTAAACCCCATCTTAATTAGCTTCCATTCACAAGTTCAATGAAATTTTCTGGAAAGGTGGGCCATGGGCTACAGAAGAAATGGTTAAGTTTTGTGGCGGATCCATGAATTTGTTTCCGATTAAGAGATGTAAAACGAACAGTTAATAAAAAAAGCTAAATTTAAATTTCAAGGGGGGGCGGGGTAACTCAACAGTTTTGCCCCTAGTTTTTGTTAATATTTTATTTTCAGTTTTTACTTAGTATGCAGCGTTGAGTGCTTTCTAGTTTTGTGTCTGCATTAAAAACAATTTTACATTTGATTGATTGTTGATGGATTGTTTTGTTTAACGGCACATTGACCCTTGGTGGGTCAT
This sequence comes from Architeuthis dux, assembly GCA_006491835.1. Lineage (NCBI taxonomy): Eukaryota > Metazoa > Mollusca > Cephalopoda > Oegopsida > Architeuthidae > Architeuthis > Architeuthis dux. The sequence goes on along the minus strand of VCCN01004562.1, from coordinate 1,827,721 downwards.
TTAGTGCCGAATTCGGTTTCTTTTTGAATACACAATTTCTGTAAACAAATTATAGTAGGCACATTTTTGTAAACAGTTTGTTGTTATGGTATGCATATAGAATCAATAGTTATTTTTTTAACTAGAGTCTTGCGACTTTGGTGAAAGAACAGGTGGCCCCTGTTGAGGTCTGTGGGGGGTCCTACCCCTCTGCAGGGGATGCAGTCGGCGCATTCTAGGCTTCAGCCGACAGTGCACAATTTTACATTTGAGAATGAAAAAAGAAAAAAAACCGTGGTGCATAGTGGCATGTCGTCATTTCTCAACGAATCTTTACCAATGTTGGCACGGAGCTCTAGATGCATCCAAGGATAATACATGAACAAAGAAAACTCTGGTCCGAGCTGTAGTATTATACGGATCTGTGTTTCTTCTCGCCGATGTGAGACAGATGAGAGTGAAGACGTCTAGTTCCGGGGCTGAAATTCTGCGGAGGGAAATAAACTGAGAAAAGGACTCCCCCACGTGGGTGGAGTGAAAGACGACAAAATTCAGTATTTTCAATTGAAAATCTGCGGTTCGCTTTATTCCCGTCGATATAGCTTCGATTCCGGACCGGTTTGCGGATCACTTTGAGGCATCGAATTCTGCTTCAGTTACCATTCTACACGATTGGTCACTTTTCTGTGATGGTAGTAATTCAAAAATCAAGGCTTCTGCCTCCTCTCTCGCCTCTAACGGGCCGGGGAGCCAGGCCCTCTCTCGTCCGACCCGTCGCTCTTGGGATTCAGATCTTAACCGATTCTAATACTGCCAAAGATTTGAAAATCACGGCCCCTTAAAAAAAAAATCACCCTGGTTGGTTGAACGTATTTTCTATTGTTCTGAAGCCCCGGTAATATATGGGCCTTTGGTCACGTACGCCCTAAAACGCGCGAACACGCACAACAATCCAGAGTGTATTTCAATACAAGGCCCCCTTGGGGTAATATCTGATGCAACTACTTGTTTTAATGCGCTCAAGCAGTGATCCACACCTGGATTATGTAATAAAAAGCAGACGAGACAGTCGCAAGATTCGGACAGATTATCGCTGTAAATGCTAACCAGTCCAATTTGTTTCAAATACAGAAATAAAAGTATTTGAAGATTTTCTTTTACTAATTAACTTTAACAAATACTAACATACTATTCGACTGTATTTATTTTTGTCCCATAATAGCTGTTACATTTGCTTATATAAATGTAATAACACTTATGGGACAGTATTTAATAAATTCAGCCACTTTGTTTACTAGACTAAATACCCTCCCTAACGGGCGGTGTAAAAATTGCTGTCAAAATAAATAAATGAATAATATAGATAGATAGGAATCATATGTTTAATGTTTTTAAAAAGTTATTTAATAGCACTCTTTACACTATTTAAAAACGGGAGTAAAAGTAACAAAGGAGGGCTAATGTAAAAAGGGGGGGTAGTGAGAGTTAAAATTTTTTTTAAAAAGGAGGCTAATGTTAAAAAAGGGGGTCCAGATTGATTATTTTGTTTAACGGCACATCGACCTTTGGTGGGTCATTTTCACCGCGCCACTTCACTCTTTTGGTTCGTGTTAGCTCTTAAAATCTTCGCTGCTTCTCTCAATGGCTCGTTCCGTACGACTGTCTTTGTTTCAGCCAACGATCACCCCGGCGACCCCGCACCTTTGCCTCGCATCAACCGAATTCTTCGCTGACTTCTAGGGACAAAACCCCTTAGCCTACTACCGTAGTGACTTAATCACATGCGCCGAATGCAAGCCCGATTCTCTCAGCCGCGCGGAAGCTGACGACATGTCCCTCGCTTGAAACGACGAAGTCAGTCCTTGCTAATTCGAATCGCTTCGTGACTGCTCCTACTACTACGGAACAAAAGCCTCCTCTTTCCCCATAACTCTCTCTCTCTCCTTCGCTACGATCGTATTTTTACTCCGTATGCTTTGCATACACATTTCATTTTCGTCATGAACTGTTTTCTTCGTGATTAAACACACTTTCATTTATAACCCATCTGCATTGTTTGTTTATTACTTCTTAAAATGGCCCCGTGTGTCTACATTTGTATTTCCGCGCCAAAGGCCAACATGACGGCGTTAACCCTTTCTTCCTCAACAAGCTCTCGGCTGACCGGCCAATCATCTCCCTCCGTTTGCATCACGTGACTCGACTCCCGGGCGGAGGCGATCCTCACACCACCTTCCAAGCAGCAGCCGGTGTTCCCGATCCTCACTGCCCTTCCAAACAGCCACTGGTGTTCCAGCAAAATAATAGTTCTTTTAAGGACTCCAGTCTTTTCAGGCGACACCGGCCAAACTATACAAACATGGCCCTTTTTAAGGCCACAAAGTCTCACCCAACACGGACCTCCTCAGGGCCATCAACGAAGTCTCTACAAAACTATATGCACTCCAGCCCTTTTTAGGGCTAACGAATGTCTACCCTTTCTCTTCATTTCCTGACACGAACAAAGGAAGTCTCCAGTCTCATCATCATTCCACACAACGAGTACATCCGTTTGTATCATCACCAGTACATACACATACAGTACGCAACAAACCCACATGTCGCCGACCACAACCCTAGCTCACAGACCCATTTGTCGCTAAACCGATCCGACACACATACTTGTACCTAAAGGTCTTTCATGTTGTACACTCTGGTTGTTCCTCTTGTTTAAGTATGGGAGAGTGAGTATTCCGTGAATGACCAATGCGCAATCTGGACACTTTGCGGGATTTTCTGAAACCCAGTTTCCATTCTCGAAAATGGGTTTTATTAAAAGTAGTTTGTTGTTGGTGTTGTTATTCCAATATTGTTGCCATCTTCTTTGGCTAAACTGGTTAATTTTGGTTTTCCAATCAGTATATGGGATCATATCTAGAGTTGATTTGGCTGCCGAATCAGCCCTGCATTTCCCTTTATCCCACTGTGGCTCGGAATCCAACATCTTTTTTTTAGTTGCTCATGGAGTTTAGTTTGTTCAGGAGTTCGATAATTAAGGGATTTTCTAGTTTGTTATCCTTCAGGGATAGTAATACGAAAAGAGAGTCTGAGAAGATGATGAATCTTTTCATGTTACTCTCAGCAATGATGTTGAGTGCTAAATCTATTGCACTTGCGTCAGCACTGAAAATGGATGTCTCATTTGGAATACGTTTCCTGGCAATTTGTTGAAAAAACTGCTGCACATCCTGTTCTCTCATTGTCCTTGGAGCCATCAGTAAATATATAAGCGTGTTTGGGATAATGTACTTTGATTTCGTGGAGTTTCTCCTGATAAGTAACAAGGTGAGTATTTGTTTTTGAGAGATCGTTTAGGTCAAGGTTTACTTTGGGTCGTTTAATGTTCCAAGGTGGGATATTCAATATGATGGTATCATATGTTTGATTATGGATGGATTCCATGCGAAGGCCAAAGATATTTATTGCATTTTCCTTTTTGTCGAACAGGGCTTTATATTTTGGGTTAAAGGTGCAATCATGAGCAGGGTTGGATGGGCATGATTTAAGTTTTACATAGTACTGCAGGGCCAGTTTTTCACATCTGATTTTCAGAGGTGCTTCATTAGATTCTGCATATATGCTCTCTACTGGAGTTTTGAAAGCCCTCAGAACCAGTCTCATTCCTTCGTGGTGAATAGTATTGAGCGTTTTCAAATATGACTTCCTAGCTGATCAGTATATGAAGCAATCATAATCTAGTTTTGAACGGATTAGAGATCTGCATATTTTCAGTAGGGTTTGTCGATCAGCTCCATTCTGTATGGAGCCACTACTCGTAGCAATTGCAAGGCCTTGTTACATTTTGTTTTTAAATATTTCAGATGGGGAATGAAAGTCAAAAGATTATCCCAAGGAATTTGTACTGATCGGGAATTTCTGTTTCTCAAGTTTAAGGACGTGGTCGTTGTGCATTTTTCTCTGACAGAAATGAACACATTTGTTTTTGAAGATTTAAAGCCATTGTTTGTTGTTCATTGACTTAGCTTGTTCAGACACTATTGTAATTGGCGCACTATTGTGTGGATGTTTTTTGATTTGTAGCATATCAAAAAATCATCGACGTATAGTGAGCAATCGACACCAGGACTCAGACATTTAACAATGTTGTTGATTCTTATGCTAAATAACGTTACTGACAGAATGCTTCCTTGTGGAATCCCATCCTCCTGGTTTTGGAGGTCGGAGAGAGTAGTTCCCACACGGACCCTAAATCTGTCTGAAAGTCTTTTTATAAAATTTGGTAATCTGCCCTTCAGGCCGAAATCATGCAAATATCTCATGATACCATGTTTCCACGTTCTGTCGTATGCCTTCTCCAAGTCAAAAAAGATTGCAGTGAGGTGTTTTTGATGAAGGCTTCCCTGATAAATGTCTAGTCGAACCAAATGATCCATTGTACTTCTTTTGTTTCGGAAGCCACATTGGAAATCGGTGATTAGACCTTTGAATTCCAGGTACCAGGTCAATCTGTCATGCGTTCCATGATTTTGCAGAGACAACTTGTTAATACAATGGGACGATAGTTTTCAGGATCCGTACTACCTTTTCCGGGTTTTGGAATAGGGATCACGGTTGTCTCTCTGCATATATCTGGGAATTTACCAGTTGTCCATATTTCATTGTAAATATCCAAAAGGTAATTTAGGGATTTTTCAGGCAGTTTCTTTTTAAGAACCCATAATGAATTTCGTCCGGACCAACGGCTGTATTATGGGCTCTTTTGATGGAGTCTATTAGTTGTGCTAAGGTGAATGCTTTATTGTAATTTTCGGAATTGTTCGATTTAAAATTTAGTTTGTATTTTCCGTTTGGTCTTTAGGAATTGCTGGTTGCTGTTTCTACTGGAGGAGTTTTCCGAATATGTTCCGGCTAATAAATCTGCAATGTCCTTTTTATTTGTTACTTTGACATTGTTTTTGGATAGATGTTTTAGGGGAGTTGGTTGATGAGTGTCTTTGTTTTGGTGGAGGGGTTAAGCTTACTTACATATTTTTTCCAACATTCATTCTTGGCTGTTTTTATTGTTTTTCGTGCCTTTGCTCTATGTATCTTGAAGGAGATTAAGTTGGAAGTTGTAGGTTGGTTGTTGAATTTGCAATAAGGATCAGTGTCTCCGTGAAATGACCTGCCTGGTCCTTAGTGTTGCCGTTTTGTATAAGTTGTTTTACATTGTGTTTTGAATTTCTTCCAGTTTGATCTGCTTAATTTTCAACGCGGAAGACCTTTATCATTTGGCTCTGGGTTCTCCAGTATAATTGGAAAGTGATCGCTACCACATGGGTCGTTATATACTTTCCAAATGTAATCCGTGAAAATTGATGGATTACAAAGCTAAATCAATAGCCGAGTAGGTACCAGAAGCTGGTTTGAGGTGTGTTTGGGATTTCTTGTTGAAAAGGCATAGATTATAGATTGTATTCTTACCTCCCCATATAATGTTGTGGCTGTTGAAATCTCCCAGTAATATAAAGGGTTTTGTGAGCTGTTCAAATAGCCCATTAAACTCCTTTTCATTTATCGGATATGGTCTGATATATTAGAACAAATGTTTACTGTTTTGTGTAGGGTTGCTTTAACAGCAACTGCCTGAACATTCATGTTAAGATTAATTTTGTTTTGGGGCATATCGTTCTTAATTAGGGCTTCTGGAGGTGTATCAATCCTGAGTCCAGTATCATGTATATGATAATAATTTTCGTAATCTTTTATCTTGGTCATTATTTTTTAGAAAAGTTTCTTGCAAGCAAACAATGGCGGGACGTAAATCTGTTAATAACAGAAGTAGTTCGTTATAATTTGATTTTAGTCCGCGACAGTTCCATTGTAGTATTTTATATCCCATGGTTTAGCGTTGCTATTTTGGGTTTTCTACATCCGTTTGAGAGTTATCATTTTCCGTGATCTGAGTTTTGTAGGTGGAGGGGTTTCTTCGTTTCCATGTCAAGGTGGTCAAATTTATTTTTGGTTTCCAAAGGATCTTTGGAGCTTGACCTTTCTTTTGATGCTGTTTGTTTTGAGGAAGATCGTTAGTGTTTTTTTCTTTTTTTTTGTTGCTTTGGCATCTGTCTTATTTGGGGATTTTTCTGCTGTCGTCATTGATAGCGAAGATCCCTCAATATAGGGGGGGCAGATGGGGGAGATCTTTGTGATCTGTTTAATTGTTTTTGTGGGCGTTTTTTCTTTTGTTTTGAGAGGGTGTCCGATTGAGAAGTTTGGATTCCGTTTTTAAAACCATTCTCCCGTGGAGGGTTGTCTTGTGCTTTAGCCATTTCTGGCTGATTTGATGTTTTTTCCTGGCTCTGGCCAGCCAGATATGTTTGAGTGACTTCAGGTGTTATCAGTGTTGGCCTTAATCCGTTTACGAATTTTGGCCAATCGTCTGGACCTAATTTTAATATTCTTTGTACGAGTGTCTCGTACTTTTCTCGTTCATCGGTTACAGTCACTGACCCTTTGGCATTTTGTGCATATGTTCTGGGTTTCATGTACACCTCTACGATCTTTCGCGCCTCAGGAAATGGGATGATTCTGGTGGATTTCACCGTCATTAACTTCTCGCATATTCTGGCGTATACTGGATGGTCTCCACCACAGTTTGTACACTTAAGCATTCATTTGCCGAGTGGTTGGCGTCTCTTTGCACACACCTCCCGCTCTGCCATTACAACTATCTTCATGGTGGCCATACTTCTGGCATCTGTAGCATCGTAATGGGTTTGGAACAAACTGCTCAACCGTTTCGATGTTATACCCTATCTTAATTTCTTTTGGGATGCATGGCTTATCAAATGTCATAATATAGCGGTTTGTGTCTATTATCTTTCCATCCTTGCTAATTGATACTCTTTTCGCATCAATCACTCCCTGTCTTTTTAGTCCTTTTTTAATTTCATCTAGAGTGCAGAGGGGAAGTTATTGATTTCTTACTACACCCTTAGATGTATTTAATGTCTGGTGGTGGTATCTTTTTATTCCATGGAATGGTTTCATTTTCAGCAGAAAATCTGAATATTATTTGTTTCCACCTCTCTTATAATCGTTCCATTCATCGTTTTGGCCGTTTTAGGGGTCAGATTTGACGAAACCACTTTTTCGATTATGAAAGGGGATAGTTTTGTTAACGAGTTATTATCCTCTATAGATTCCAAGATTATAAATCTTGGAAATGATGTTGGTATTTGCCCCGTATCATTTTCAGAGCCGGGGTCTGTGTGCAGTCTCTTGGTAGGTTTGTTAGGAGCCATGTATTTATTTTTATGTACTTCACCATTCCTGGCCCCCAACAGGGATACAGAAATGGTATACTCGTATTTGGGGGAAACTACGAGCACCTGTAATCCTTTGGTTCCGCTACCCAAGTCTAGAGAAACGTCAGGAGGCATATAGCCATGTCATAGTTTCTATCTACCAAATCGATTGACCCTTTGCCACCGCCTTCTAACACTTATTTGTAAAGAGGGTTCAGTTGTTGACCACGATGATATTTGGGTCGGTGTATATTTTGGGAACATGGATTTTATAATATATATATTCGGGCCTCTCCGACCGCCCAGCCCAAGGAAAGGCCAAAGTGGAGCGTTGCAGATCGCATGAACCCGCAGGATCATGGACCACTCAGCCACCAGGATCCCGTCCTCAGGCGACACGGGTTGCCACCCACGGCCAATAGGTGGCCTCATTGTGTGTGTGCGGGGGGGTCCTACCCCTCTTCAGAGGATACAATCGACGTATTCTATGTTATGTATTACACAAAGAGGAGCTGGGGTAGGCAGCGGATAAACCAATTGAAAGTTTGAACAAATGGATTTTTAAAAAACGTATTGAACCCGGGGCTTCGCAAGGTTTGTAAAACAACACTGGAGTAATCCAACCAGATAAACGCAACTTGTGTCTTGTAGACCGGACATACAGTTAACACTGAATCAAAAGGATCATTCCGTAAGAATCAAACATCTCTGGTTTGCACGTATATATCCGTGCTTATTCGACTTTCTTGCAGGCTTTGGGTGGGCTCTTTTTTAAAAAGTATAAACCAAATTTCGTGTAAGACTCAATTCCGAATCATGTGCCTAGAATTGAGTTACTTATTTGGAAGAGCCAAGCTGGTCCATCTCATTAAACATTAAATTACTAACAAATCCCACATATATTGTCCATTCTGTGGTATCCATACATGGACACTATATTCTTCGAAAAGGGTACGCTGGAAGAAAAAGTTTGAGAACTGTACTGAACTTATAGGTCATGAGAGCGAGAAGGTGTTTTTTGTTTTTGTAGGTAAGTTTGAAGGGGGACAACTTTGACGGACCCGCATAATTTGGAGCACCCTCCTCCCCCAGCTACGTGTAAAATAGCAGGGCAAACTGGTTTTAATTAAAAAATGAATAGAGTATTGTATTATCAAGAAATCCGATTATGGAATGTTTTTTTCTGAACAGATAATTAATAAAAATGATTTTATATTTGATAAATTTTAGTAAAGACATTTGTTTTTCTTACGGTGATCCTTTTAATATATACAAATACACACAGGCATTTGTATATCTATATAATAAGAGCTAGATGTTTTCCATTTCAACGAATCTTTACCAATTTTGGCACGGAGCTCCAGATTTGATTGATTGATTTGTTTGTTTATCAACCCTTGATAGGTAATTTAATGCCGAAATCAGTTTATAATCCCCAAAATAGTGTCTTGTTACTTTTTTTTTTAATTAGAGTCTTGCGACTTTGATGGCGCCTGTTGGGGGGGGGGTCTTACCCCTCTGCAGGGCATGCATTCAGCGTATTCTAGGCTCCGAGAGCTCCAGATGCATCCAAGGCTAATGCATGAACAAGAAACTCGGGTCCGGCCCCCTTGGGGCAATGTCTGATGAAACTATTTGTTTTAATGCGCTCTTCAAGAAGTGAAGTACGAAAGTCCGCGCCTGAATTAGGTAATAAAATGCAGACGACATAGTTGGGAGGCATAGGAGAAGGATTACTTTGAATTCAAAACCAGGTATGTAAAATACCTTTTGTAGTTACATGTTAGCCCGACACCTCAGGGTCGATCCTGACAACACATGGTCGATTCTGCTATTCTGGAATCTGAGGGCAAAAGAGGATTCGGATATTGCGCCGCAAATGTCCCTTACTCAACCCTGGGGGTTGATGGCCCAGTCCTCCTCAGATGGAGCAGCGGGACCGGCGCAACGTCGTCCCCAGAGATTGTCAATGTGTCCAGGAAATGAAGTTGGGACTAACAATAATGAAAAAATGAGCACTGCTTGGATCGAACTCACTTTCAATAGCTTTAAAAACCAGCACACTAGCCACTGCACAACTTTGGGTAATGTTGATAGTTATTACTCTTATCCGAGTAAGGCACTTTCAAGCGGGAAAAGACTTCCTACCTTGAAAATCAGCATTCGAAATACTGGCTTTCCTTGTGCTCGAACAGTGATCACTGGCTCCGAGAGAGAATGGTACAACTACCTCAAGTTCACGGCAAGGCCACCAACAACACCTTAAGAACTTATTTTGTCTTAACCCTTCTCCTGGACAGAGGTTGGGTGACTTCTTTATATGGCCTTCAAATATAAATTCAAAAATATATAATTTTCCAAATTTAAAAAATCAGGACATGGATGGTTAAGTCTTTGGACTAGACCGACTGACGCGATCGGATACTTTCGCTCTGTTGGTTTTGCCAGGAGGGGAAGCTAGAGATACAAAGAAGAATCTTTTTTATGTAAATATGCCGGAGGTTAAAGTGAAGTTTTGACTCTTAAATCTTCACACCTGAAATAATTATCAAATTCTTTGGAATAGAAGTAGTGAGAATGTTCAACGACACCGTCATAAAACCAACAGAAAATTAACGGCAAGTTTGATAATCTTGCTAAGAGTTTCATTGGTCGAGCTGACGGTGTCACGGGCTAACAAGAGGCCCACGAGAGAAATACATTGAAGTTCCAGCCCTTAGGTCTAGAGAGCAAGAGAAAGGGATGACAGGCATGGTTGCTCCCTATGAGATCGGCTGTAAAGATTTCCCGGACAAATCAACATGGCCACTGTTGTCAACGCTGGACCAGGATGAAAGAGGGGGGGGGGTTGTATTTCACAAGTATTGAAACATATGGCATCTCGTTTTAAGGGACAGGTTTTTTGTGGCAAGTGTTCGCCATTAAGAGAAATGACAACTAAACTTGCCACCTGTGCCGAATAAAGTCCACCCCACCGTTGCACTAAATTTACTTAAAGTCATTCGAGTGATCTGGTTTCAATTCCATCGTGCACAGAACCCCTTGACTTTATGATGAGCAGATTTGCAATGTTTCCCATAAAATGGAAAGATATCGCTACATTCCATCTGATCTAAACCAATGCTACTCAAAATGTGGTACCGATGCCAGTACGCGAACCAGAGTTTGTCGGTTCACTATTCGCGTTTGAAGTATATATGACTAGATAACGTTTTTAGCCAAAACATGTAACCTGTTAAATTAGTTGAAGCTTGTCTCTTTATAAAATTCATGAGTCTTTTTCGTCATTTCGTAAGTACAAAAAAAAGAAATGTTCTCGTCGAAAATGAATTTGCCCGCGCTATTTTAACATTTGCTTGTAATTTTTTAACTTGCTCGGGACAAGCTATAGATAACGTTCTTGACCACGCTTGGGCATTGTTTCGCAATAGAGAAACTATAAAACTCTATAAAGGCTAAATGACGTGGCTTTGTTACGTTTATCTCCTAGTCTTGAAATATTTCCGTTAAATATCTAATATTCATTTATATTAGATTTATTATGAAATGTTTATCAACTCAAATGCAAGAGAGATTTGTGCAGCTTGTAGAGAAGGTACTTGGAATAAAATAATAAATTGGAGCTATGTAAAATGAAAACGTTATAACATTTATACATTACTGCAAATGTTCAAATATTTTTCTGATCATGTACGAATAATTTACCGGTCCTTGACACATTGGGGAAAAGAAATCCTTGCTGGTCCGTGAGATCAGATATTTTGAATAATGTTGCGCTAAACCACAGACCAAAGAATTAAATGAATACAAATATTGGAGCTGAAACCGGGAACCTAACCAAAGGAGTGACTCTCAAACTAAAGAAACCTGCAACGTTCACAAGAAAGGATCATGCTCAACATAACATGGAGAGATCAGAAGATAGCACAGTATATAAGAGAAAAAAACAGGAGTCAGAGATATCAATCACTAGAAAACTCAAATGGCAATGGGCAGGCTATGTTGCAAAACAATCGCTGGACATTACGACTCACAAAGAGGATCCACAGAGATGATATGCGAAATTGTGGCCTGCAAAAAATAAGATGGCGTGACGATTTAGACAAGCTCATACAATATTGGCGCCGCGACACCCACGATCGACGTCTGGCTGATGATCCCATCCCGCCCCCTTAAAAAAAAAAAAAAAATTTTTAAAAATTAAAAAAATAAAAATTAAAAAATTAAAAAAAAAAACGCGAAGAAAAAGAGACTAGTCCATTGTCCTGTTGCTCTTTTGGTGAAGAAACGCCCACACCACGGCACCCAAAAAGACCTTCTCCGTCCGAGAAGGTTTAGCAACGTTTAACTAATTTATGGAGTTAGTCTGGTGGCTGAGCGGTTAACAACCTGGATAATGAAACCGGCGAGCCTGGTTCAAACTCTTGATGAGACGGTTTGTGTTCACTTTGTACCAATTCCCTTGATAGACATAAATCCATCTCGTCTCCACTCACCTGTGTTCTCTGGCCATGGTTGGCAGCCAGTTTAGAAAACTGAAAACTGATTCCAAAACCAGCATGAAGCTGCAGATTAACCTTTTGGCTGAGTAGGCTTGAGCCTAGGGACCCGGAAGAGAATGCGGGTCAAACACTTTGGTAGAAGAGAGTATCAGTCTCTACTTTTGAGGCTTCGAAAGAATCTTTCGTTAAAGATGAAAATCCAAGTGTACGGATTGCACACAATGGCAAGTTTACCCTTTGGCTGAGTAGACTTAAGCTCAGGGAGCCAGCGATCAAGAAAATAGTTTCAGTGTATAAAAAATCGGTCGGTATTTTGGAGGATGGTTCAGCACTTTTGCACATTTGTTTCATATCTGGAATATTACAAATACTATTTTAAAATTAGACTTCAAACAAATATTTAGAAGTAATGCTTTTAGGACTTGCATTTCATAGAGACTAAACAGTTGACAGGTTGTGGCAGACTAATCATTAGGCTGAATAGGCTCGAGTTTAAAAGGGTCTGGAAAAGAGGAGCCGCAAGAACAAAACAAATGGTTTAATTGAATGTACACGCTAGAATTTTGGATGATATTTCCGTACTTTTTACATATATTTTCAAATTTGGAATATACAAATTCTAGTTTATTTTCTAAATTAGGCTTCAAAAACATACAAACGTTTAGAAGTAATTCTTTTAGGATTTCGTACTGCAGCCGCGAGATTGTGTTTGCAATATCAGGGCGCGGGGGCTTACTAAAGCTCAACCTAGGTTGGTAGATTAAACTGATGCGGGGCCCGTAGCATATGTTATAAAGGGGCCCTGAATTAAGAAAAGACACAAACATTAAAAAGACATACATTTTTATTACTTGCAAAGTAATTACATTTGCTATACAGCCAGATTATATGACAAATACGTCTGACATTTTGTAACAGTATTACCTTGTTTTCCTTTTGATCTTTGTGCAGCGGCTATGACTTCAGTTTCAAATACCTTCGTGTTTATGTATACTGCACTCCGATTAATTTCTGTATCAAAATAGCTCCAATTAAAAAAATGTTTTTAAAAAAGTGATAATTGGCTAAAAATCGCTAACCTTAAACACCCAGTCATTCATAAAAGGTCGTAAAGTACTATAGTAATAGAGGAAGTGTAGGATCATTGAATCGGAATTGGTAGTTTGCAAGAATTTGGCGAGGGGCCCTTGAAAATGCGGGACCAATAGCATATGCTACTTTTGATGTATAGTTAATTCCGCACTCCGGATCAAGCCTTATCGGGGATTGTAGGAATGAGAAACTAGTCATGACTTCCGCACAAAAGACTGCCACACTGTCATCAGTTGGCTTTGAACAGTAGTTGTGTACCCAGTGAGGATCGAATTCATTACACCAGCGAATTGGATTGTGAAACCAGCTTGTTAACTATTGCGCTACTGCAACCGCCCTTTTGCCTCTATTGTTCAACAAGGGTGGTACTAAAAGCAAGACAGGAATTATACAGCCCAACACCCACGCATTATAGGTACAGGGTGTGTACCCCCTATCTATCGGATTTGGGATTTCTTTCTGATTTTGAAATATGTGCATATGCATAATGAAATACCTTAGGGATGGAGCCCAAATTCAAAGAACAAAATCCATTTGTGTCATACATACTTTATACACATATCCTGAAGGTAGTTTATAATATTTTTAATAATTTTAGAAACAAAGTTTATGCACACTGAACCACCAGAAGGCTAAGTTACAATCTCAATAGTTTTACGTTTCTATAGAGTTACAAAAATAACCAAGCTTTTACTGTGCTCAGAATGGGTTGAATAAAGCCTTAGAACGTGTCCTCGTGTTTGAATCTTACTACAGTGAGATCAGTTGTGGAATTTTCTATGTGTGACGTCGTGTTGGCTTTTTAAAAGTTTCGGAGTTTGGAACATTTCGGATAAGGGATACTCAACCTATATTTGTTTATCCTAGTCTGACACAAGGCCTCAAGAGTGGGATACCAAATGAGTAACCCACAAGCAATATCAAATAAGACTAACCTAACAATGTTCTCCGACATGCACCCGTATTAATCTTATATTCACTAGGCTTTGCATAGTTAAGTTTGAAACACCCAGTGAGAATCGAACTACAGTAGTAATGTGTAATGCCTGTTAGCTTACATCTGACATTCTAGGGGGGTTAAAACACAAAAATGATAGGACAGGAGACGCCTGCACATGGTCGATCTGCCGACACTGCTTTTCTGGAATCTCGAGGTGGAAGAGGATTCGAATGTCAACGGACCTAGCGGGGTTGCGCCACAAATACCCCCAACCCCCTCTCACCCTTATTGGTGACGGAATACCAACACTGGTGGCCCGGTCCTCATCTGGTGGCGCGGAGGGGCCGGCACAAAGTCGGTCTTGCCAGGGCGTAGAGCTGGGGGCTATCAAGAAGAATATTAGGCTTAGCATAGTCAATTGTGAAACACCCAGTAAGGATTGAACTCACTACCGTAGTACTGCAAGACTGAATTGCTAGACAACGTTCCATGGACCACAAGACATTAACATCGGTCTAGAAATTCCCGGAAAAGTAATGGATTTAATTTTACAAAATTTTAAAACTTCAATGAGAATCTATTAGGTTGTTGCATATGAAATGTGTTTTTTAATATAGTATAATGCTAAAATTGAAAGAGTTGTCATTGCTGAAGAGAGGATTCTGATTCGGCTGAGGACCTTAGACTTCTGCAGTTGAGTTTTTAAGAATTTTTTCTAAACAAAGTGGATAAATGGATCACCCTGAGAAATGATTGATTAACGGCATATCGACCCTTGGGTCATTTAGTGCCGAATTCGATTTGAGTACACAATTTATGTAGACGAATTATAGTAGACAGACTATTGCGGACAAATTATTGTAGGTACATCTTTGTAGACAAGGTATGTATATAGAATCTGTTTATATTTTTGAGTATAGTTTAATTTCCCTCAGGAAGGATATGATGTGTATATCGACGTTCTCGAATATGTCTTTCATATTGTTTGCTTTGTAAAAGCGGTGTCTGGTGAAAGCGAGGCCACCACATTCAATTAGAATGTGCTTTACAGTGAAGCCCTGGGAAAGGGCGAAGACGTTTACTGTCTGTTTAATTGTACAGGCCTGTGCATTAGTTGAAAAAAAAGCTAAATTACTGTTTGGATTCTTGGTACTTACATCGTTGCGGAGAAAACAGATGCTCTTAAGTGAAAGAAAGAGTTATTGTAAAGTTTCACTTGTATCTGTCGGAGAAAATATAATTTTGACCTATAAAGAATGGCCGACGCTGGGAGAGGGAATGCTGTCTCCCCTCTTGGTGGAAATGGGGCGAAAGCCATCCCATTGTGAACCAGAATCGTTTGAGTATAGTCTCAAAGATTATATTTTTAACTAGAGTCTTGCGACTCTGGTGAAAGAACAAGTGGCCCCTGGTTTGGGGGGGATCCTGCCCCTCTGCAGGGGATGCAGTCGGTGAATTCCAGGCCCCAGCATACAGGGCCATGTATGCCAGATATGAGAGAATACTGAAAACCTTCCATGTGCGAAGCCTCCACCGTATCCTGAGCATAAGAGTTACAAATGCCGAGGTCCTAACTTGCCCAGGCAATACAGGCTGCGCTGGCTGGGCCATGTCCAACACATGGAGGATGGCTGCATCCCAAAAGACATCTAGTATGGAGAGCTGGCATCTGGTAGGAGGACCACAGTGCGCCTTAAACAGCGCTACAACGATGTCTGCGAGAGAGAGAGAGAGAGAGAGAGAGAGAGACTTGAAGACAGCCAACATCGACACTGATTTCTGGGAAAAACCTCGCATCTGACCGCACAAAGTGGAGAAGTACTCAGAGCCAACACCTCAAGAGAGGTTGATGAATGTAGCAGATAAGATGGGACGTAGAAAGGAGAAACAATTCCAACAGACCAATCACCACTCGTATAGGTTTTGATTGATTGATTGTTTAACGGCACATCGACCCTAGGTGGGTCATTTAGTGCCGAATTCGGTTTCCTTTTGATTGATTGATTTGTTTGTTTAACGGCATATCATTTAATGCCGAAATCAGTTTATAATCACCAAAATAGTATCTTGCGACTTTGGTAAACGGTTATTTTCTTTTTAAATTAGAGTCTTGCGACTTTGGTGGCGCCTGTTTGAGTGGATCTTACCCCTCTGCATGGCATGCAGTCAGCGTATTCTAGGCGCCATCCGACAGGGCCGGCCTCATTTGGGGGGGGGGTTCCTCTGCAGAGGATACAGTCGGCGTATTCTATGCCCTAGCCGACGGGGCGTTCCTTTATCATTATTTCGTGTAGGTTTCTTCAGCCGGAGACGACGCTACCCCAACGGAGCAGACAGCAAGGAAGACTAGGATGTATCACCCATTGTCAACCTTGGCTAACGGGGCCCAAGAAGGGATTTTTAGTAAGTATTAATGGAATATTTTTCGGTCTCTTAGACCAGTATTAGACACAAGCGGTTGAAATACTAAGCAACTGGAACTAGTGGTTTTGATTGATTTCTTTAACGGCACATCGACACCAGGTGGGTCATTTAGTGCCGAATTCGGTTTCTTTTTGAATACTCAATGTATGCAGACGGATTATTGTACATTATAGTAGGCAAGTCAGTGTAGGCACATTCATTGTAGACAGTTTGTTGTCAAGTTATGTATATCGTATCAGTTTACACTTTTGAGTATAGTTTCCCTTCCCTCAGAAAGGATAGGATGTTGTGTATATCGACGTTCTCGAATAGGTCTTTCATATTGTTTGCTTTGTAAAAGCTTTGCCTGGTGAGAGCCGGGTCACCACATTCAATTAGAATGTGTTTTACAGTGAATAGTGTTTGGCACGCTGTACACTCTGGTTGTTCCTCTTGTTTAAGCATGAAAGAGTGAGTAATTCTTGAATGGCCAATGCGTAATTTTCCATTCTCCTAAAAATGGGTTTTATTGAAAATAGTTTGTTGTTGGTGTTATTCCAACATTGTTGCCATTTTCCTTGGCTAAACTGGTTAATTTTGGTTTTCAAATCAGTATATTTGATGGGAAATTCCAGGGGAAACCCAATCGCCCTGACAGGGATACAGAAATGGTATACTCGTATTTGGGTGAAACTACGAGCACCTGTAATCCTTTGGCTCCGCTACCCAAGTCTAGAGAAACATCAAGAGGCATACAGCCATGTCATAGTTTTTATCTACCAAATCGATTGACCCTTTGCCACCGCCTTCTAACACATAAAGAGGGTTCAGTTGTTGACCACGATGATATTTGGGTAGGTGTATATTCTGGGAACAGGTATTTTATAATATATATATACACACATACATACACACACACGTGTATGTATGTATGTATGCGTGCGTTAGTTAGGGCTTGTCGTGACTAGCCGGTTAATCGGATCGGGCCTCTCCGACCGCCCGTCTAGCCTAAGTAAGGCCCAAAGTATGCAGTTCGCATGAACCCGCAGGATCATGGACAACTCAGCCACCAGGATCCCGCCCTCAGACGACACGGGTTGCCACCTACGGCCAACAGCTGGCCTCATCTGAAGAGGATACAGTCGGCGTATTCTATACTCCAGCCGACAGGGCGTTGTAACTAGTGTGGAGGTGTTGGATACTCACAACTGTTACGTTAACTATCACATTATTTACTTATGGAAACTAAATAGGTTTTTATTTATTTTTAAGGGGTTGGGAGGAAAGATACCTTTATGGTAAGACCACACACACCCCTAAAATGTAGTTTTTTTCAATTCATTTTCTTTTTGTGAGAATATTTTAAGAGAAACAATCTATTTTTTGGAATACCAAGGATCCTAAACTATCAATCATGTACATAATTAATTTAAACTTGTCAAATTGAAAATAATTATTTATATACCGAGCTGATATTTAATTTAATAAGTTATTACATTTTAACAACCCTATTTGTACAGTTTTAACTAAAAACGTTTTCTTATCACTCATTCGGCAGAGTGCCAAGTCTCGTATCTTGCAAGAGGCGCATTCAGAGAGCACAGGTCTTAGCCATTGTAAACAAGTATGAGAGCAAAGTAATTTCGTGAGGCACACATTGTAAACTGGAGTTACGGTGCAAGTAACCAGCAGTTATTTATTACCTCTGTATGACCAGAGACAAGTACACAAATACAAGTCCGGATTACGACGATATAAAAAGGACGACACAACCGCTGATAATATTCTAAAACTAATTGTTTGAAGTTAAATGCCGACAAAAACGCAAATATATGGTGACAGTGGCTCAAATTCAGTTGGATCCCATCAAAATTAAGAATATTACTGAAAGAATATGAAGCTAAGAATATTGGTGTTACTTTTACCTAGACTAGACATGTAAATTTGGCAATTGCTAAGGCTTATGGCGAGATGAAAAATGCATTTAGATTTTAAAGTTTCTTAAATGAATCATCAAAGTTTAATAGAAACCTACATTCTCTCAACTTATGGTGATATCATCTCACAATGTGAGCAATTACAAAATTCAAAAGTTACAAAATAGATATGTCCCTTTTACCTGTGGCTTACGTAAATACGAATAAGAAATAGAATAGAAAGATTGGTCATTTTAGATTTTAGAAATCTACTAAATATTGATCCCATTTGCTAGAACTTTTTCGTTTTTCTTCAGATGAAACTAGAAAGTGGAATTTTAATAAGAGCTCGCTTCAGACGCCAGACTTTGCCCAATGGTGACTTGGAACTATACAAATCTGGTTCAGAAGAGGGTGGGAATGGGGAATTTGCAGCAGTTAAAAAACTAATGTAGGTTTATCATCGACATTTCAAACGCTCCAATCTGGAGTAGAGATGTTGGTACCCAGTTAGCTAAAAATTATTGTAATCGATAATTTGATTTTCAAAAAAGGTTGTAATGCATCCACATATTAGGGGCTTGTAGGAGTTCTGAGAAGTTTTACATGGTAATCTTTGATGCAACGTGAACAAGAGAGGATCATGCTCAGCATCAGATGGAGAGATCACAAAACAGTACATTAGAGAAAAGACAGGAGTCAGATATCAAAATCCATTAGAAAATTCAAATGGCAATGGTCATGTAGCAACAATGTCAGAGAGCCTCTGGACATCACAACGCAACGTGGATCCCCAAGAGATCATATGAAACTGGACAAGTTCAGAAAATATTGGCGCCACAACGCCCACGATCGTTGGGTCTGGCGAATCGTCTCTGTCCAAAGACAGACGTTAAAAGGCTGATGAATCCCTGATTAGTTACGGCCAAATCCCGTTGGACACACAAGTTCTCGTACGATCACCGAAGGTGAGCAACGTCGAGCCTGGTCAGTACCTAGATGGGTGACTAACTGGATATACCAGGTTCTGTAAGCAGCTGAGTAACATGTAGAGCGAGAATACAACGCATGGCCAGTTTGCCATAGATGCTGATTCTGGATATATCTGAGCAAGAAAACACGAACGACGAAATTTTGAAAGCCAAACCACGACAAACGAAACCGCACTTCCAAGAAGACAGTTAAAACCAATTCCGAGTTCGGTTCTCAGTTGATTCCTGAAACAGGTAGGCCGGTTCCTTCATTGAATATTCCTCGATATGTTCCGAAACAACTAGATTTGCGACGATTTCTGGAGGATCGTGAAGACGAATGGATGCTTCGGCACTAGTCCTAAATATGGAACTGAACCGCCCTCAGAATGCAACGAACATTCTTTGGGTATAAATGATTGATTGATTGATTTAGCGGCATATATCAACCCTTGACGGGTCATTTAATGCCGAAATCAGTTTTTTTAATTATTAAATAGAGTCTTGCGACTTTGGTGAAAGAACGGGTGTCCCCCGGTTAGAGAGAATGCAGTCGGCGTATTCTAGGCCCCAGCCGACAGGGCGCTTGGGTATAAAGAGCATATTATCCACACTATTACTTGTAAACATCACCAATTCGGTACTACACCGTGGATGTGCTCACATAAATCTAGTCAACATGTAACATACTGTATTATAACTAAGTTCTGTAAGAGAAATGTTCGCATTTTCTCCCTTGAAAAAAAGTGACCTAGTCATGGACACTAACTGGGAAGGTAGTCAGTAGATTCGCTTTACCTTTGGTATTCCATGGGTATATATATATTGATAGATATATATATACCATATCAATATATCTATATCATAATATACACACACACACACACACACACATATATATATATATAGCGTCAGAATTATTCGCTGAATATTCGTATATTTTCTAAGGAAATGCGAATATTTGCAAGTACTTACTGAATTTGCCATAGATAGCTTATTCCGTATTTAGTCGTGAATCTTTTAGAAGATTTGATCTATTATATTCATAGACTTTTCTAAAGATTGGTGCAGTCCAAAATTACCCCCCCCCTTATGAAATAATATTGCTCTATGGTAAATGGGGATTCCGTTTTTAAAACCATTCTCCTGTGGTGGTGCTTGTTTTACCTTCGGTGGGCTGTCTTGTGCTTTAGCCATTTCTGGCTGATTTGATGTTTATTCCTGCTCTGGCCAGCTCTCAAAGTGGTTGATTGATCGTTTTGTTTAACGGCACATAAATCCACTTTGAGGGAGGTCGAACTGTTTGGGTGACTTTAGGTCTTATCAGTGTTGGCCTTAGTTCGTTTACGAATTTTGGCCAATCGCCTGGACCTAATTTTAATATTCTTTGTACGAGTGTCGCGTACTTTTCTCGTTCATCGGCTACAGTCACTGACCCTTTGGCATTTTGTGCATATGTTCTGGGTTTCATGTACACCTCTACGATCTTTCGCGCCTCAGGAAAAAGGGATGTTTCGGGTGTATTTCACCGTCATTATCTCCTCCCAGTTTTCGCGTATACTGGATGGTCTCCACCACAGTTTGCACACTTACATGGGCTTAAGCATTCATTTGCCGAGTGGTTGGCGTCTTTTTGCCCACCGCTCTGCCATTACAACTATCTTTATGGTGGCCATACTTCTGGCATCTGTAGCATCGTAATGGGTTTGGCACAAATTGCTAAACCCTTTCAATGTGATACCCTATCTTGATTTCTTTTGGATGCATGGCTTATCAAATGTCATAATATACGTATGTGTGTCTATTATCTTTCCATCCTTTTTGCATCAATCACTCCGACTTCTCAGTTCGTTTTTCATTTCATCTAGAGTGCAGAGAGAAAGTTCATGATTTCTTACGACACCCTTAGATGTATTTAATGTCTGGTGGTGGTAGGTTTTTATTTTTTATTCCGTAGAAGGTTTATCTTTAGCAGAAAATCTGCATATTTTTTTGTTTCCACCTCTATCATAATTGTTCAATTTTTTTTTTACCGTTTTAGGGGTCAGATTTGATGAAACCACTTTTTCTATTAATAAAGGGGATACTTTTGTCAAGGAATTATCATCTATAGATTCCAAGATTATAAATCATGGAAATGATGTTGGAGTTTGCTCCGTATCGCTTTCAGAGCAGGCGACATGTATTTATTCTTTCTGTGCTTCACCATTCCTTGTCCCACCCGCCTCGGAGTCCAATTTGATGGGAAATGCCAGGGGGGACCCAATCGGCCTGACATGACAGGGATACAGAAATAGTATACTCGTATCTGGGGGAAACTACGAGCACTTGTAATCCTTTGGTTCCGCTACCCAAGTCTAGAGAAACGTCATGAGGCATATAGCCATGTCATAGTTTCTATCTACCAAATCAATTGACCCTTTGCCACCGCCTTCTAACCCTTATATGCAAAGTGGGTTCAGTTGTTGACCACGATGATACTTGGGTCGGTGTATATTTTGGGAACATGTATTTTATAATATATATAAATATATATAAGTGTTAGGGCTTGTCGTGACTAGCCGGTTGAGCGTCTAGCCCAAGTAAGGGCCAAAGTGGAGTGTTTGGAGTGTTGCAGATTGCATGAACCCGCAGGATCATGAACCACTCAGCCACCAGGATCCCGTCCTCAGACGACACGGGTTGCCACCACGGCCCACAGGTGGGGGTCCTACCCCTCTGCAGAGGATACAGTCGGCGTATTCTATGCCCCAGCCGACAGGGCGACTTAATGGGAAAGGACATTGTCAATGATGTAAAGACAGGAACAGGCTTCGAGCTTGTCGTCCATCAGACTAGCTTATGCTAGAAGCCATCTAGAACATGGGAGTGAATATTGGAACTCTGTTTTATGGTCAGATGAGACCAAACTAGAATTATTTGGTCACATGAACTCCCGGTATGTATGGAGGAAATCGAAAGAAGCTCACAAACCAAAAAATACCCTCTCTACAATTAAGCACGGTGGCGGAAGCATTATGCTTTGGGGATGTTTTGCTGCTTCTGGACCAGGAGAACTAGTGAGAGTACAGGGTATCATGGATAAAAAAATAATATAAAACAAAGTGCCCGAAAGCTATCTTTGAGGCGTCACTGGACATTCCAACATGACAATGACCCGAAACACAGCAAGAAGTGTTACAAAATACTTAAATGACAGCAAGATTAAGGTATTGGCATACCCCGCACAAAGTCATGACCTAAATGAAGAAAGAAGTACAAGATAGAAATCCTTCAAATTTGGAGGAACTAGAAGCTATTGCCAAGGGAAGAATGGAGCAAAATACCTGTCAGTGTGTGTAGTGATCTTGTAAGGAACTATCAAAAACGATTAAAGGCAATAATGGACATCAGTGCCCAAGAGCCGGAAAAGCAATTTGATAAGGACTTTGGTTCATAGGGCCTTGAAGATTGGTTCAGAGTCATCTTTGGCAGCGGAACTTGAAAATCTGATATTTTCAAAAACAATGGTTACCATTGCCAAAAAGAATGTCTAGTTTTTGCTGCAAAATTCTTTGGCCCTCCCAAATGTCCTGTTTACATCAAGTTGCCCTACACTGGTCCGAGCAGCAACATCTTTGCTAAACAAATTGCCGATTGTATTGGCAAATGCTTCTGTCAATACTCGGGTCGTTTTCAAGACCATAAGTATGTTTCCAACCTTTGTGAAGGACCACCTGCCAATTAATCAATGTAACTCCGTCATTTATAAGTTTCAGTGTAGGTGTGATGCCTTCTACATTGGCAGGACTTCTCAGAGATTGGAAACCAGAATCAAGCAGCATGTCCCGGCAAAAGTGTTCCGGTTCTTCGAATGTGGTACATCCGGGACTTTGCCACCTTTGGTAGACTGCCATTGGCCAACATATAATTGACAATCTGCAGTGTGCTACATCGCGCCTCAAGTACATAATTGCAATTTTAATCAGGAAGCTCCCTTTGTGTGTACAACATGAATTTTCACACACCCTGGAACTAATTCGTGATTTTGGTTAGTTTCCGGGGTGGGGTATTTCTATTCCTGCATTAATCTTTCATTGTTTACACATTTTAAACCCATTCGTTTTTTTTAATCGACAATTCTTTTAGATTTCACTTGTCTTGGTTTTTAACCGTTATCACCCCCTCATCGTTTTTAAAATTATAACCGCCGATGGCACTTCTGACGAGAATCGGCTCGAAAAGATCTTCAAGTGTTTATAAAAAATAAAACATTAAGGAATAGAACTGTAATTTAGTTTCTCCTTCCCACTGTTATTCACTTCCCCTTTAACACCCCATATATATAATAAATCAATAAAGAAATATCATGTATATTACGGCTCTACCCCAGGTATTGAGCATTCTACAAAACAAACCACCGTCTAATGAATTATTTTGACACAGAAGTGTGACAATTTGATGTACACGGATTATAACGCTCCCAAGATGTACAAGGTTGAGCATTCTACCAGACCCTAAACAGAAATATGGATAAACTTCGACCATTCACTGAAGGATATCGAAACATCAATATATGTTGAAACTAGAACAAAATTGAGGATGTAATAACAAGGATAAGATGGAACACATTTTTTTACCTATATAAACAGGAGAACAACACAAACAATTTTGGATAATCTTTAAGCGGATATGATCAATATCATAAACCAAATAGATAAGGAGGAAATGGAAATCATAATGCATAGCAGAAAAACTATTATGCCACAACAATGAACAATTGGTAAAGACAAATGGCCATGGCAACATCAATGATAGTGCGCAAATATCGGACCTTGTAGGGCTGTATATCTTGTATAATCTGACTAACACTAGAAGTAGCAGATGTCGGCATATATAGGGATGATGGGATAGTAATAGTAAAAAACAAAAGCGGGAGGGAAGTAGATTAAAAAACAAATAGGGTTTAAAAAAGAAGTAAGAGCAAACGTGAAAATTGTGAATTTCCTGGATGTAACGCTTAACCTAGATACTAAAACATGAAAATTATGCGAAACCGAACACACCGATATACGTAAATAGTAAATCCAATCACCCGCCATCAGTAATTAAACTGATCCCGAACTCAATAAATAAAAGCCTAAATAACAATTCATCAAATGGGGAAGTATTTAATAAACATAGAACGGAGTACCAGAAAGCACTAGATAATAGCGGATACAGAAAATACAATCAAGGGAATAATAATAATAAACAGGAAAGTAATTTGGTTTACTCCGCCGTTCAATAAACAGGTCCTTACAAATGTGGGAAAATTGTTCGAGATAATTAGAAGGCATTTCCCAAGTAACAGCAAACTACATAAAATACTTAATCCTAATAATATTAAACTGGGATATGCATGTATGGATAACCTAGGAAAAATCATAGCAAACCATAATAATCGAATAATAGAAACAATAATGAAAACTAAAGAAATGCAACTGCAAATTACCAGAGCAATGTGTCTTGGATAACAAATGCCTAACGAAACAATATCAATTAGAAAATAATAAAAAAGACGAGAAAGATATGTGGGAATAACGAAACCGGAATTCAAGGCAAGGTTAGCCAACCACAAGGCATCCTTTAAAAATAAATTTAGAAAAACGGATACAGCGTTATCAATATATTATTGGAAGTTAAAGGAGTCGGGAAAAAAACCTACAATAAAATGGGAATCTTAAAAGAGGCAAGAACATGCAATAGTTTAAACTCGAGGTGCAATTTGTGCCTCGAAGAAAAACTAAAAATAATAACATAAGGAAAAGGGTAAACTACTTAATTCTAGAACGGAAATTACGGTAACGTGCCGCCACCAAAAGGTGTTCTCACTGAAATATGTGGGGAGGTAAAATAAACATAATTAAAGAAATAGGAGGAGGAGGCAGAACCATGAATTAAAATAAAATAAGGAAAAATATATAATAAAAATATGGCAAACAGGAATAAAAAAAAAATAAACCCGAACTAGAATAGGACTGAAAAATAAAAATTTAAAAAAATAAAAAGTAAGATAATGGAAAAATAATTAAACCTGAGGGAGAACATAATAAACTCCATAATCACAAATCGGAAATTATGACAGTTAAGTAAGAATAAAACAAAACAAAAAGAGAAAAAGCAAGAAGAATAAAGAATATAGAAAAATAAGTTGAGAAAAAAAATATGTACCAAGACGAGTAAAAATTAAGATTAAGAAATAATCAATAAGAAAGTAAATATGTTGATGGGTTTGGGATATCCAAAAGGGAATTTCAAGTGATAAATTAAAAAGAAACCCCCCCCCCCAAAAAAAAAACACTTAAGCGGGGTAGATCAGATAATGAAAGAAAAGGGAATTCAAAATAATCAGAATAAGGAAAGAATAGTATAAAACACAGCAGGGGGAGAAAAAAAAATTAACACCTATTAAGACAGTATCCTTATCATCTTGTGGTCACTTTACTCTAACAGCCCAAGGCAGTCAGTATCTTACACAAAAATGGAAAGAGACAGACAAGAAGTAATAAAACGAAGAATAAACAGATAGGATGGCCTGGAGTGAAATCCATTCATTTGGCCACACCCACAAGAACAATGAATGGATATGAAAATCAACAAATTAAAAGATTGAAAAAAAACTTTAGTATAAATTGGAACTCTTAACTAAGGCTATATCCACTTGAATAATCCAGAGAGTGAAACCAGTTGTACAGCTCGTTGTGGATCAATAAAGAAATATGTGTGTGTGTGTGTGTAACACTTTTCAATGAGCGCAGATATATTATTCTGGTCCTAGGCAAAGTGCTGGGAGTGACACTGATCCTGGGCAGAGTGCTGATCCATATGTAAATAATCCAGTCATTTTCGACGGGCACTATGCTAGCGTATTGTATATTTACGTTTCAGCAAGGTCGAGAACCCTGAGGGTCCCTAGGAACCTCTCCTTAGCACCGTGAAGTGACTTAATTTGACGCCGTTCGACCACGTTACACAACACGACCATCGTGCAGGGGGGTGGGGGTCAGCAGGACGTGTTGTTTCGACAACGTTAATGAATGAACCTGACGGAAATTTCAGTGCGGCAATTTTCAGTTAAAACTCAGTCTGCCATTAAGGCACATCCATACTTTTTAGAAATATCAAGTTCTACGCACATAGCTTTCTTCAAGAAAATCTGTTATGTGGAATAAAGTGACGTTTTCCCGACGAGTACAATCGATCTTTTTAAATCCAGGGTGAAAAAGACTGAACACATTGCAAAACTGCAGCGTGCCCACAAAAGATTGATTGGGTTTGTTTAGCGGCACATCAACCGTTGATGGGTCATTTAATGCCGAAATCAGTTTAAAATTCCAAAAGAAAAAAGAAAAAAAAAAGTGTTACGACTGGTGCAAAAATAGGTGGCCTCTGGTGAGGTTTTTTTTCTTCTTCCCTAACGTGTCTTGCGAAAGAACACGCGGCCCCTGTGATGCAGTCGGTGTATTCTATGCCCCAGCCGACAGGTGCCCACAAAGGATTGAAGCCGTCTAACAAAGTAAAAAGGCCGAAACCGTTCCAAGAGGAGAATTCGAAAAAAGGCTGAAATAAATGCTAAGTTGGTATAAAAACCGGTTTATGAATTTAAAATGTTTCAATTAAATGAGCTGGAAGAACTGAAGAAAAAAAACAGGAGGGATGAAAGACGGATGGAAAGACCAACAACAGAAACATGGGAATGATGGTGTACAGTTCTATCAAGCCTGTAAGATTCTAACGACTCATGCCACTAAACAAATCAATCGATCGGCTATCAAAAGTTTGCCGAAATCAGTTTAATATTCAAAAGATAGTCTTGCGACATTGGTGAAAGATTATTTATCTAGTCTTGCTAGTTTGGTGAAAGAACAGGTGGCCCTGGATTGGGGTAGGGATGCAGTCGGCGCATACTAGGCACCAGCTGACAGGGCCGTTGACTCAGCCTAGTCAACTCTCTCGGGCATGTAAGTTTCTCAGCTTTCTTGACTGCTGGTCGAGTTGAAAAAATTAAATCTGGAGAAAGAACAGGTGGATGCATTCAGTGCATTCTAGGCCCCAGCCGACAGGGCGCAGAAACTTAAGCGGAAGAAATCATTGCTCTAAGATTGCTTACTGGTCAATAGAGGAGACCTATAATGATGCAATTGATTATGACATCCCGAAGCTGGCTGGCTGCTGATCTGCTTTTTGAAGTCCACCATCTTTTGGTGACAATTTAACGGGAGTTGAAGATTTTGCTAAAACTTTCACTACACTTAACATTACCTTTCCAGATACATAACAAACCAGGGTCAAACGCTACTACTTCTATTCCGATTGAACATGATTACTGCAACATTGACCTTTGACGAGATAAAATGTAATCAAATACCTATTTTACAATCCTTGGTGCAAAATTGTGGCCAATAAGTTAGAAAAAGATTGGGCCATTTTTTTTATGATAATCATTCTCATATCTGGAATATTACAAATACTATTTTATTTTCTAAATTGAGCTTCAAACAAACGTTTAGAAAGAATGCTTTCAGGACTTCAAACTGCAGCTGCGAGATTTTGTTTACCATGTTAGTGGGGTAACTCACCAAAGCTCAACCTAGGGGCCCGGGTGGTAGATATTCTATCGCAGATTGCACCTTTCTTTGCTGATCCTAGTTTCCTCTCATTAACCGATAAAGCCTCATCGGGGATTGTAGGAATGAGAAATTAGTCATGACTTCTGCACAAAAGACTGCCCCATTTTAATCACTATGTTGGAAGAAGGCCGTAGAAGTGTGGCATCCAGTGAGAATCAAATTCACTACACCAGCGAATTGGTCTGAGACTAGCTTATTAACCATTGCGCTACTGAAACTGCCTTTTTGCCTCCATTGTTCAACAATGGTGGTATTAAAAGCAGACAGGAATTCTAAAGTCCAACTCACACGATTTATAAGTACACGTTGATTACCCCCTATCTACCGGTTTTGGGAATATTTGCATATACATAATGAGATACCTTAGGGATGGAGCCAAAATCCAAAAGTCAAAGCACAAAATCCATTTATTTCATACATACCTTGTACACATAGCCTGAAAGTAAATTATACAATATTTATAATAATGTTGTGCATGAAACAAAGTTTCTGTGCACTGACCACCAGAAAGCTAAGCTACAACCTCAGTTTTACGTTTCTAAAAGAGTTAAAGATAACCAAGCTTTCATTGTAGTTAGAATGAGTTAAATGTCTTGGAACTCGCCCTAGTCCTTCGTGTTTGAATCATACCAGTGATATCAGGTGTGGAATTTTCCATTTGTGACGTCATGTTGGAGTCCAACTCCCACGATTCATAAGTACACATTGAGTACCCTTTATCTATCGGATTTGGGAATATTTGCATATGCATCATAAGATCTTGGGGATGGGGCCCCAAGTTAAAGCACAAAAAACACTTATGTTTCATACATCCTGGCGGTAATTTATACCATATTTTGTGCATGAAACAAGTTTTGCGTGCACTGAACCATCAGAAAGCTAAGTTGTTACAACCTCAGTTGTTTTACGTTACTAAAGAGTTACAAAGATGACCAAACTTTTATTGTAGTCAGAATGAGTTCAATAAAGCCTTGGAACACGGTCTAGTCTCCCAGTGAGACCAGGTGAGAAATTTTACACTTGTGACGTCATGTTGGCTTTAAAAAAGCTTTGGATTTGGCAGCATTTCGGATAAAGGATATTCAACCTATATTTGTTTAGCCTAGTCGGACACAAGGCCTCAATAGTGGGATACCAAATGACTAATTCACAAGTAATGTCCATCAGGACTAACTTGTTAGCCAACGCTCTACAAAATACGCTGTCCAGAGATAAATGTCTAATGGGACAAATGTGTCCCATCATGATCTTGGTTCTCCAAAATATGCAAGTTTTTAAATCTAATAAAAGAATAGTTCCCATTAAATCAAAAATAAGACGTTTTGGTGTTTTTTATGGGCTTTTAGAGATTCAGGCATTAAATAACTTTTAGGTTAGATTCGATTGATTGATTTGTTTAACGGCACGTTCGACCCTAGGTGGGTCATTTAGCGCCGAATTCGGTTGCTTCTTGAATACTCAATTCATGCAAACGGGTTATTATGCACAAATTATAGTAGGCAAGTTAATGTAGGCGCATTCTTTGTAGACAGTTTGTTGTCAAGGTATGTATATCGTATCAGTTTATACTTTTGAGTATAGTTTCACTTCCCTCAGGAAGGATAGGATGTTGTGTATATCGACGTTCTCGAATAGGTCTTTCATATTGTTTGCTTTGTAAAAGCGTTGTCGGGTGAGGTTAGATTCGAGAGGATTAATATAGCCTAAGGCAAAATATGGATGGGACGACTCCTGCGTCAGCCCACCTTTTAAATCCAGTATTCAAAATCAGTGGGAAAGAAGCAGAAGTCTCAGCCATGAGTACGGGAAAGATAGTCACGAAACTTAGCTTAGTCTGACAGGGCCTCAATAGTTGGATACCAAATGAGTAACTCACAGACAATGTCCATCAGGACAAGCCTGCTAGCCAATTCTCTACGATATGCTTCCTTATTAATATTTACTAGGCTTTGCATAGTTAAGTGAGAAACACCTAGTAAGAATCAAACAGTAGTAGTGTAATACCTGCTAGCTTACCTATGACATTCTAGGGGGGTTACAACACAAAAACGATAGGACAGGAGACGCCTGCACATGGTCGATCTATCGGCACTGCTTTTCTGGAATCTAGAGGTGGAAGAGGATTCGGATGTCAATGGACCTGGAGGGGTTGCGCCACAAATACCTCCACGCCTTCGTGGTGACGGAATACCAAAACGGGTGGCCCAGTCCTCTTCTGATGGGGCGGCGGGGCCGGCAGAATCTGGGCTTTGCCAGGACTCAGAGCTGGTGCTACCAAGAAGATTAGGCTTAGCATAGCCAATTGTGAAACACCCAGTAAGGATTGAACTCACTACCGTAGCACTGCAAGACTAAATTCTCATGAATTTAATTTCAGAAAGTTTTAAAACTTACAATTATATTAGGTTGTTAAATATGAAATGTCTCTTTTTTAATACCATAGAGAATAATGCTAATTGC
The DNA here is from genome assembly GCA_006491835.1 of Architeuthis dux. Classification (NCBI taxonomy): domain Eukaryota; kingdom Metazoa; phylum Mollusca; class Cephalopoda; order Oegopsida; family Architeuthidae; genus Architeuthis; species Architeuthis dux. Next base: position 1,797,521 of record VCCN01004562.1, on the reverse strand, counting down.
CATTGCATTTTGGGGGTTTCGGAGGGGGGGCACAGATTGGTAGATTCAAACTGTTGGAATATTGATCTTTTGGCATTCCTAGGATGAATTACTTTTCCTTTTTTAAAAAATAATAATCCAATGTCTATGTGTTAATATTAGAAAATAAAAGAATTACAATTATTTGGCATGTACCTATTAAGTCACAATCTTGAAAGGGGGAAAAGGCATTCTGAAATATGGTGAAAAGGATGCATAGGCAAAAAGGTTGAGAACAGATAAACAGATTCGTATAGCATCCTTGCAAGGATCTAAGGAAAACAGATGCTCTTATGTGAAAGAGTTATTGTAAAGTTTCACTTGTATCTGTCGGAAAGAATATAATTTTTACCTATAAAGGAAGGCCGACGCTGGGA
>VCCN01004562.1:1776889-1787041 GCA_006491835.1 Architeuthis dux | reverse complement strand
GGGGGGGGGTCAGAAAATATATTTTTTATTTTTTAAAGAGAGCAACCGACAGAGCCCCTACTCCCACAACCAGCATGTCTGCAGAGCATTCTCATACCCACTCCCTTTCCCCTAAAAAAAAGTGGAGGCTGGCTTCTCACTTCGGACGACAAGGACTCAATCATCCTCCCCCTCCAACTAGGAAAGTAGAATGTTCCATTCCAGGCGGGAAGGATTTGTCAAGTCGACAAGAACATTGAGGGTTATTGGCCTGTTCACCTCAAGCCCCTCCTAAAGTCCACAAAAATGGACGGTCGCGGCGTTGAGGACCCTCGCAACCACATTGATCAGGTTCTCGAGCAGTCGTCGGCACCAGGTATGGGACATGCTAGTGGCCGCTCAGAACGCCATGCCGGTCATGAGGCTGGTCGAGTGGGAGCAATGGCAATAAATGCATACTGTGCAGGGAGGGCGGGCGTTTATGTTCACCCCTCGCTATATAGGGCATTAAAATTAGCATCCCCCAATGACGTCGGCGGTCGGGTTACGACCGCCCTAGGACGAACCCTCGGTGTTCTCTGCTTTCGGACGGTGCGACACTGAACGGCGAGTAGATTGCTCTTAATTTGGTTAGGTCTCTCAAGCCCCTCACATTCAGGCTGAGTAAGGCGGCCGGCCTGCTTAGGGATCTCCTGTCCCTTTTTGCATCAATCACTCCGACTTTATACTCTAGATGAAATTAAAAGGAACTGAGAGAAATTTCTTGATTTCTTACTACAACCTTAGATGTATTTAATGTCTGTTGTGGGTGTGTTTTTATCTTTATTCCATGAAACGTTTTCATTTCTAGCAGAAAATCTGCATATTCTTTTGTTTCCACCTATCATAATCGTTCCATTTTTCATCTTTTTGACCGTTTTAGGGGTCAGATTTGATGAAACCACTTTTTCGATTATGAAAGGGGATAATTTTGTTAAGGTGTTATCCTCTATAGATTCCAAGATTATAAATCTTGGAAATGATTTTGGTGTTTGCTCCGTACCATTATCAGAGCCGGAGTTTGTACAGTCTCTTGGTAGTTTATTAGGAGCCATGTATTTATTTTTTTGTGCTTCACCATTCCTTGTCCCCACCCGCCTCTGAGTCCGATTTGATGGGAAGTGTCGGGGGGGGGGGAGAACCCAATCGCCCTGACATGACAGGGATACAGAAATTGTATTTGGGGAAACTACGAGCACCTGTAATCCTTTGGTTCAGCTACCCAAGTCTAGAGAAACGTCAGGAGGCATACAGCCATGTCAGTTTTTATCTACCAAATCGATTGACCCTTTGTCACCGCTTTCTAACACTTATATGTAAAGTGGGTACATTTGTTGACCACGATGATATTTGGGTCGGTGTATATTTTGGGAACAGGTATTTTATATATAAATATATATAAGTTTTAGGGCTTGTGACTAGCCGGTTGATCGGATCGGGCCTCTCCGGCTGCCCGTCTAGCCCAAGTAAAGGCAAAAGTGGAGTGTTACAGATCGCATGAACCCGCAGGATCATGAACCTCTCAGCCACCAGGGGTTGCCACCCACGCCCAACATGGGGTCTCATTTTTTAGGGGGGTCCTACCCCTCTGCAGAGGATACAGTCGGCGTATTGTATGCCTCAGCCGACAGGGCGTGGTTCCAGCAAGGAGCAATCCCAGGCCAGGTAACTAAAGGGTTGATCACACGGTTAAAGGAGGGAGACAAGGATGTTTGTGAGACGCTAGATTATTACAGGCCCATAACGCCGCTAAAATAAGTTGCGGATTTTGGCCAAGATCCTGTCGAATCGTTTACGGGTTATTGAGGATTTGGTCGGTCCGGATCAGAACTACGCTGTGAAGAATCTATTAGGTTATTGCATATGAAATGTCTTCGAGAATGATGCTAAAAGTAAGATATGTAATTGCATTTTTTGCAGATAAAGAGATAATTTGTTATTATTGGAGTTTGAGCCCATAACAGCAACGGTGTCTACCCAAGAAGTTATGATTTTACAAGTACAATATCAAATTAAGACAATGCCGATCAAGCTATTGATAACGTCAACACATTTGAAGTGAACACTACTACAGTGTGAACTGTTCAGCGTTGGGTCAAGAGGTTCTAGGCCCGGAAATATGGATACCAAAACCCGTTCTTAATGATCTGGAGACTTTAGGACTTCAACAATGACCACATCACGTAGTCTCAAGGCAATAGGAAAGGTTGGGAAATGGGTCCCACATGAACTGCTCCATTACAGTGTCTGGCCCCAAACCTCTCAGCCGACTTTGTCTAAGCTTAGAGAATTGGGACATGAAGTCTTGCAGCATACTGCATATTCACCTGACATTTCTCCTATAGATTATCTTTAAGCATTTTGAACTTCATATTCGTAATGAAAAGTTCAATAATAGGGAAGACAAAAGGTGCCTTTACTGAATGTGACAACTAAACCAAAAGATGTTATAGAGATGGCATATCATTTGAAGATCGTTGGAAAAAAAGGTTATTGCTTCGAAGTGGGTCATATTTTAATTAAATAATTAGCATTTGTTTATATCATTCATCTTACTATTCAAAAACCGACAAAGTCCCTAGCCACAAGAACATAATTTTAAGGAAATGTTTCATGAATTTGATTTTGCCGAATGCCGAGTCACTGGATTCGCAATCTTAATTGAAATCTTTGGGGGTAAATTCTCGATGGCTCTGGAGGAGTCTGTAGCATTAATGCCTATTTAAGTTTGTTACACAAAGAAAAATTATCAACGAACTCACTACTGAGGTCTTCCGATATAAGCATTAACAATCGTTTTCAAATGCCCCAATTTGGAGCGGAAATGTACGAATGTGGTTTTGGTACTCAGATAGCTGAAAATTATCGAAATCGACAGTATGATTTTCAAAGAAATTTAATGCATCCAAAAGTTGGGCGCTTGGAGTTCTGAGAATTTTTACAATGTAATCTTCGATGCGTTACGGCCAAATCGCATTGGCTACACTGTTTCAGCAACGTCGAGCCTGGTCAGTACCTCGTTGGGGGACCGTCTGGGAATACTAAGTGCTGTACGCAGCTGGTAATCATGTAGAGCCTCCCGTGGCGATCCTATTAATCCTCCTAAGGAGGAGACCGATCTCTACACTACACTCAATAACGGAAGCATAGGCTCCCTGAGTGGCCTGGCTGCAAGCGACAAGAAATAAGTGAAACCCAAATAGAAAATTATCGAAATTCACATTTTCAAAGAAATTTAATTCATCCAAAAATTGGCCGCTTGTAGGAGTTGAGAATTTTTACATTGTAATCGTTTATACGCAAGAATGCTTGTTGAAATTGGCAATGATCAATATTTCACTGGAGCTGGTTTTAAACTATATTTCCAAAGAGTTATGAATCTGGAAGCAAAGGGATTTTTTTGTTCGACCAAAAACTAACGTCCATAATTTTAAATTACAGAAGCCTAAAAGGGAATCATAATTGTTTTTTTACGGCCGTGACTAAGCAACGATGTCCTATTAGCTACACATATCTGGTGCTCTCCCTCCTACTTTATGGATGCAATTCATGGGCACTGCTGGCAATGACTTGGGAGGAATACATAAACCATACAGGAGATCATATTTTAACCGTAGCTTAGTATGACACAAGGCCACAAGTGTGGGCCACCCAGTGAAGACTGAACTCACTACACTAATAAATGGTATGACACTAACTTGTTAACTTCAAAGGAAAACCAACCTTTAAATAGAGCAGTGATGATTGAAAGATAATATACACCATGAATTTTGTGAAGTGTATTCACTTTGAACCAGCGATAACGAATACCATTTGAAAAGTGGAGAAACTCACAAAATCCATACTATTCGATGAAACATGTGTGCGTGTAACGCTATTTAATGAGTGCACATATACTACACTGATGTTAGGCAGAAGTGCAGGGGAGCGACACCGATCCTGGGAAGAGTGCTGATCCATATGTAAATAATTGTCATTCTTTACAGGTACTATGCTAGTGTATACATATTAAATTGAAATGACAATTCAGAAGAGCGTGTGTACAAATGAGATTTCTTAGTTTATATTGACGTTTGGTCAGTTCATTCTGGCTTCAGAAAAAGTGATGGAGAAATAATTTCAATCTAATATTGTCGAATAATATATATAAGTTTATAAATAAATATAAATAAATATATATAAATAAAAATAAAATGGAATTAATGGATTTCGCTACTAAAGTAGTCCTTTGGCTCCTTGTATTTTTGTGGGTTTCTACGAACAAATTCTCTTCCAAAATACAACTGAGCCCCTCTGTTACTATAGGTACGTCGATGACACTTTCGTCCTGCTTGAATCAATGCGTTACATCCCTCTCTTCAATTCACCACGGAATGTGAAGGGGATTCTTCCTTTCTGGATGTATTGGTGCGGAGATGCGAACATAGTTTTTCCACCAGTATATACAGAAAACCTACTTTTACAGGTCTGTACACTGGTTGGCTGTCCTCAGTGGCCATGAGTAGGAAAATCAATTAGATAAGGACTTTGGTTCATAGGGCCTTGAAGAATTGTTCAGAGTTATCGTTGGCAGCTGAACTTGAAAATATCTGATATTTTCAAAAACAATGGTTACCCCAATAACATTACACAAACCATTGCCAAAAAAATGTCTGGTTTTTCGGCTGCAAAATCCTTCGGCCCTTCCAAATGTCCTGTTTATATCAAATTGCCCTACATTGGTTCGAATAGCAATATCTTTGCCAAACAAATTGCCGATTGTATTGGCAAATGCTTTTATTCTGTCAATACTCGTTGTTTTCAAGACTAGAAGTATGTTTCCAACTTTTGTGAAGAACCACTTATCAATCAATGTAGTTCTGTCGTGTATAAGTTTCAGTGTAGCTGTGATGCCTTCTATATATTGGCAGGACTTCTCAGAGGTTTGAGACCAGAATTAAGCAGCATGTCCCGGCAAAAGTGCTCCGGTTTGTTGAACACCCCGGAACTAATTCGTGATTTTGGTTAGTCTCCGGGGTGGGGGTATTTCTATTCATCGTCCACATTTAAACCTATTCGGGTTTTTTATTCGATAATATCTTTACATTTCACCTTTCTTGGTTTTTGGTACTTCTGAAGAGAATCGGCCGAAAGGATCTTGAAGTGCTTTAAAAAAATAAGGATGATCACTGTAATTGAGCTTCTATTTCCCACTTTCCTTACACCATATATATATATATATATATATATGTGGTCATTTTCTAAACTTAGCCTAATCAGGCATACGGCCACAAGTCAGGGACACCCAATAAAGACTGAACTCACGACACTAGTAATGGTCTATGACACTAGCGTGTTGACCATTGCATCAAGGGGAGGTATTCTGAAGAAAGACCAATGAAGGTGTTCGAAACAAAATGCCTGAGGAAGCAGCCCCGCATTTCCTGCTTGGGGCCGAAGACCAAAGAATACGCGAGGAGCAAGGTCGAGAGCCTTATGGCTCCTCCAAGAAGCTCTCATTGCCACTGGGAGTAACGCACAAACGCTTTTATTCACTCAGACAAAGCAAAGTGGGGTAAATCTGGATAGGAAGATTGAAGCGCACAGGCAATGGAGGCAACGGAAGGGATGGTCCGATAAACGTGAAGGAGTGGACAGAAATGACCATGCCAGAGCTCAGTACAGGCCTCGGACAGATTGGCATGGAAGGGGGAACATGTATAAGGCGGGTTAAGGTAGACAGGGAAAGCAGTTAAAACGATTCGCCTTAATAGTAACATTTTAGAAAAGTCGGTCTGCAATATATAAAAACCTACAGATGTATTTTACTTTGCGAGTATGAAAAGAAATCCATTGGGGCCCAGATAATCTCCGTAACACTTGGTTCTTAACGAGGGGGCGCACGAGTAAGTGGATGGAGCCTGCACGGAAAACGTACGGATTTCTAATTATTTGGGGAATTCTTAACCGATGTTTGTATAATATCGTGATTAACAGAATATATTAAATTATTGTCACATATGCATTACCCATTCCAAACTATCATTTGGTTGAAGATGTGGGTGGACGTGTAAGCAAGATCGACTACTAAAAGGGGGCGTGGTGGTAAGGTTAAGAACCACTGATTCACAGCGGTTGGAGGGGGGAGACTAAAGTTGCAAATATAGTAAAGCAAAAACGTTTTGTACACGAAAGACCCTAATGGCATACAGGAATATTGGTCTCAAACTATCAGGGTCCATGGTATTTCTAGGGCAATAAACATCTGTGGAAGGACTCGGACCGATCAAATTCCAGAACACAATATGAAAATCTTCCCAGTACTTACGCAGACTGCAATAAGACGAAACGCCTTTTCTGTTCGATCAGCAAACATATGGACCGCCATGCCGGGACATGTTACAGCAAAGGCAATAAACACCTTCAAAAACCGCCTGGATACATTTTGGGAATCAGGAGATTTTACATAATTAAAAACATAGCAAGGAGTTTAAAATCTGCAAGTCCAGCATACAGGAGCCTGACTGGAAAATAGTATTGGTTACATGGCACTAGCGGCAGAGAAGAATTTCACCTGACTAAAACCAAATATTTTTTTAAACTTTAAAAAAAAAAAAAAAAAAAAATTATAATGGAGTGTTTTGCATCTGTAGATAAAATTGCCGGAAGCTACGTCCCTAAGGAAACACCCGAATTTTGACTTGAGTACTTTACTTTGAAAGGTGGGAAATAAGATAGGCCTATGAAATAATTAACCTATGGCGTGCAAGACACCAGGTGAATGAGACATTTCGTCGGGTGGGGGTGGACATAGCGAGTAGGAATACTAGGTGTCATAAGCAACCGGGATCGATCCCTGGCAGAGAGTTTGAGGGTGGAATAGAGCTAACAACTCTAGACAGAAACATCGACGAAACGTTATCGATGGCAAAAAAACTGAACTAAATTATAGCGAAGGTTTCTAAACAGTTGGACAAAATAAGTTCCAGGCACCTTCATTTTTGAAAGTCCCATACTAATGCGCCCCTCACTTTGTTTGTCTCCTTCCCTATCAGCAAAACAGATTGTACATATATTCATTTCATGGGGTTTTATAGCTTAAGTTCAGAGTGATTGCGATATTATGGTAAATGTAAAGGAGAAGAACGAATTCTTGTAGTGAAAGGGTTATTACAAGAATGTATGGGTCACGAATGGATCTAGTTAAGAACTAAATAGTTAAGCGATGACTAGCCTCGTCTCTAATCACCCCCCAAAAGGCCTTTGTGCCAAGTTTTGTATAATGCAAAATAAAGAATCTTTTTAAATGGTTATTTCCATGATTGGAGAAAAGAATTGTCGGCATTCTACAAATTAGGTCAGTAAGAAAAATGGGACAAGTAAAGATAAGCACCACTTTTCCTCTTGGTGGATACTAATCTTTATTTGATTAGGTGGACCACAAAAGGTTGGGGTCAAGTAAAGATCATTTTAAACAGGGGAGGGCCTGCGCATGACTAAAATGTTTTACACTCCCAGGCAGACCGCTGGTGTTTAACAAGCAAAACAAAAAAAGAGGAAAAGAGTATTCTGGTGGTGCCGATCTTAACTCGGTCTCATTGGGTGGTACTAATCTTTACTTGGTTATATCGAGTGGTACTGATCTTTACTTCATCCAGAATGTCTGACTGCAGTTCAAGATGTAGATTTTAGCAGTGGATATACATTTTTAGGCAGATACTGGAGGGAAAAAAAAGGGTTCCAAATCTAACATCACTGGAAAGCAAATGATATTTTATAGAGATTTCATGAAATCAAATGGGATCCAGCACATTTCCGGGCAGACCTGCGTACCCCCTCCTAAAACCTTAATTGTTCTCAAAACAGAGAATTCATGGCTCACTTGACGTTAGTATTTTGCACGGCAAAGCGGACGATCGGTTTTAAATTGTGCCCACGTTTCATTGCAGCGTTGGGGGTTAGATTCTGTGCTAAGAAAAACATGTTTAGTCAGGTTAGGGTCCTCAAATAAAATAAACTTAAAAACTTTCAAAGTCCCAAGACTTTTGGGTGATTTTAAACAGATTTCGGCATTAAATGACCCATCAAGGGCTGATATGCCGCTAAACAAATCAAAACAGACAAATTTTCAGGATGATCTGAAGGTCTAACAGGATTGAAAGCATATGAAATTGAAAATAAATTTTCCATCGTGTTTTGAAATGTCCGCCGATTGTATTTATCTAGTTTCTAAACATGTGTATTATTGCTTACTGATTTTAGCAATAATGGTCTCATGTGAGCGCGAATGCAGACACCATAGAAATCGAAATTCTATTTTGCAAAATTCGAACTAAACATGTGTGCTGTAGGTAAACGGAGACCTGCCGATTTCGAATATGCCTTTGTGATGCGTAGACTTTAAGAGGACAAACGCTTTACAATGTAGAAGTGTCTGGTACCCTCAGCTTTCAATCTAAATTATAACACGGTTTCAAAATGTAAAAAAATATGAAACGAAAGCTTAAGTTACTTAAGACGACTACGAAGTTTGAGTGGGTCACTCATAAATCGGAAATTCAACTTGGTTAAATATTATACTTATATAAAATTTGCATAAAACACGTCAGAGTTTTACATCCCAGGTTTTCCAAAATAAATTTACTTTGTAAACTATGAGCCCTTTAAGCAGTACCTCGCCCCAATACTAAATTGTAGGGTAGCCAATACATCTTTGTAATCACAAACATCAAGAAATAAGATTCCCCGCAAGAAACCAAGTGAAAGAGGGAAGTACAGTTAATGAGATGGATATCCAGTGTTGTATATGTATGATCTTGGGACCAAATTAAGTAGCTTCAGTACCAAAAGCAAATAACTTAAAACATCAGACTAAGCGTGTAGGAAAAATGAATTAAAATACCTGTCCATTTGTCAGGTGTGTAAGGGATTGTTATTTCCCCCGCGGTGCCAAATCTTTGTTTACGAAACCAAGTAGCATTGTTCAATACCAATTGGTAACCAGGTAAAGTCGGTCTGGTTACAATTCAAAATGTAGAATTTACCAGAGACGCGTCTTAATTTGTAAGATAACCGAGAAAATATTTAAAACAAACTAGGTTTTACTAAAAACCTAGGGTGCGGCCTGTACGCGTGATACATAGCCAGCCAAACTTGAAAACTAAAGCCATGTTGACGGCGTCTAATAAGTATGGAGAACGCTCTTGTATAAAATGGTCACTTTTGTCAAACACCAGGACAGGCCATGTGCACCATATAAGTGACAGACTTCCTTGGTAGACCATCTACAGCATTGATTTTTAACACTGAGCTAAAAACATGCCCTTTCTACAGACGAGGTGAAGGAAGTGTGCTCATTGTCGAGCATATGCGAATCTAAAACCACAGTTCGCGTCATGGTAGGCTTATTAAGGCTACTCAAGCTCTAGAGCGCTTAAGTGGATTTCAAGGGTCCACTGCCATCAAGGACGATTAATATAATGCGTGGCAATTTGAAATTTGGGTGTGAAGAGCGAAAAGTGTTCCATGGCTTAGATTGGAGTTACTTAAAAAAAAAAAAAAAAAAAGTCGAACACCCTGCTCCACGAAACACATTAAGGGCATTTGTAAGAAATCTAATCAGTGAATTGGTATAATTAAGATGCTTTACTGATTTAACACGTACTAAAGTAGAACAGTTATACACTGTAAGGATACATGGTTCGCTGGAATACAGTGCGCCTGCTTGGAGCCCATATTACAAACAAAATTGTGATATCGGAATCCGTTCAGAGATTAGGTATAAAACGTGCTAATTCTGAAGCTCTTCCAACCTTAGTTGAAAAGGAAGCAAATACATTTCAGGTAGTTATGTAATTCCATCCATTACTGAAACGCAAATTTCGTGAAAACAGCAAGAAGCTTCAGAAACTATTCGAGAACTCGTTAGAAAGACTTTTCGAGGAGGGTGGTGGATGACGAACACTTTGCCTGAAGCAACAATTAGTACACCTGGGTACTTTCAAGTGGGGATTGTGGAGTAATGACACAAGTAGTTTTCACCGTTACTAAATCTCACACTAAGGAATTTTACAAAATTTAGAAAGTGCCCTAAGTTCATATATCAATATTTTCAAAGAAATTGCCAACCGATACATAATTGTTTTTATAGTGGGG
>VCCN01004562.1:1741873-1771851 GCA_006491835.1 Architeuthis dux | reverse complement strand
ATTACACCACCGTAAATGTTTAAGGCCTTAGTGTGTAAATGTGATTATGTGTGCTTGTATATTCAAACTGTATACATTTTTTTTTTTCACACTAAAATAAACATTTTAACAATATACTACACTTTCGTTAGCAAATGCTGGGTATTTCCATTTTATTACTAATCATATTTACGGTACTTACGGTGCCAAATATTGCCGAGCAAATAGGGTAGCCCGACAACAGCTGAAGCAGCGATTTTTGCTTATCACTGACAAAGACGCATCAGTATACTCTCTGAAACTCTCTATATAAAATTAAGATACCAGTAAATTTTATTCAAAGAAATAACTTTCAAGGGGGAGATAATTCATTTTAATTTTTAAGCAGTTACCTTCATTTTACAGATGCATTCTTGTCAATTAATCTCTAGTGCAGAGCTTTCCAAACTTTTTCAAAATAAAACTGACTCGGGGAAAATATCTTTTGAAAGATATACAAAATTATACTTAATTTCGCAACACACCTAAAGTTTATCGGCTAAAGTGTTGTGACACACATTTTGGAAAGTTTTGGTCAAGTGTTTATTAAGATGTCACAAGGGAGTGTGGTGCTACCTAACAAACACTTCAATCTTATCTTTTTTGTTTTGTTGTACATATAAGTGAGAGGTGTCACACTATAGAAACCACCTAAACATGGGCACAATCAAACCAAATTTTGCATGTATTAATATTTCAGAGGGCGGTCTATTTACAATGTAACTGTAATGCTAAACTGGACCTTTACTTTCCGTTCAATATGCATATATATATCTTTAAAAGGCCAAAAGTGAAGTGAAACTTTTTTCTATGTCTGAAATCTTTAGTCCTTTTTTTTTTATTTTTACTCTTTAAATATTTAACCTGGCGTAGACGGGTACTTCTGCTAGTGGCTAAATATGCTAATCATGAGGGGTATGTAACGAAATGCACTCAGGTTTGTGTGTTCGCTTGCTAGGGGAAGGAGGGTACAGAAGAATAGCATTTGGGGTGATAGTATTGGCACTTGCCCCAGGACACCATATGTTCTCTGGGCTAGAAAATAGGTCGAACAGCTGACCAAGGGAACAAAGGGAATATGTTCGACCAATCAGCTCCACCAGGTATTTTTTTAGGATGTCGATTCAGGTTGGGCGGCAGTTAGTCAGATCAGCAGACAGCAGCAACAGTTAGGAGCCAGACTCCTCACGCATGAGTAGGAGGAAGAAAACCACTGCAACCTGATTTGAACTGCTACCATGCACCGTCAGTCCTTCAGTAATGTAACTAGGAACATTTCAACAAAACAGAATTCAATACCCCGATTGATTCTCAATGGAAATAAAACAAACCCATATTTTCCTTGAAATGAATGAATTGTCGTCTTTCTCTCCGGCCACGTGGGGGAGCCTTTCTTTGATTCCATCCACAGATAATGGACTCCCGTAAATGTGCAGACCTGCCTCAGCAAAAGAAATGCTGATTTTATTACATGGGGGGGCAGGGAAAAAAAGTGAACTCCATAAAACTTTCCTAACTTAACACCAGCCATTCCCAACCCTTTTTTGACCACAGCTTCCAGTGCCCCCTGTCAAACAGAGATATAATACGGATAGACAGACAAGCCTGGCAGCTGCAGGGTCAAATTCCACTCCAACTTCTATTCCAACTGAAGATGATTACTGCAAATTTTGAATTGTATATATAATAAATAAAATATATTTTTTTGTATAAATGTATTTATTAGAATTAAATAAGCCAGTGCATGTCTGTATGTTAAATTTTCATTAATATCTAAGACTCAATTTAGCTTAGTCAGTAAGACAGCCTCCTGACAATCAGTGGGTCGTCAGATCAAATCACAGTAGGGGAATATGAATTTTAGACATCAATTTACACCCCTAATTTTGGTGGATAGTTCTTGTTGTTACAGTAGGAAAACAAAGTCAACTCCAGACTTTGTACTGAGGTTTGACAAAATTAATTTATTTTTTCAGTCTATGGCACCATATGGCCCCCTGTTGAGAATGGCTGATTTAGATAAGTTTTTTTTTTTTTTTTTAATGCTTTGGTTAGATGAGAGAGCAGAAGGCAGAGAACGAGAGGCTCATGACTGGAGAAACAACAGTAAGATTAAGACAGTGGTTCCCAACCGGAACGGGGGAGGGGGAATAATAAAATTAGGTAAAAATCAAATGTGGTGATGGAGTATAACTGTGCAACCAAAGGTCTGAAATTTCCCTTACCAGTGTTGTTTATTAAAATGATTCAAGATATGCTCTCTCACTAATAGACCCACAAATCGAAGAACTAGTTGCAAAAAAGAAAAATTGCTGTGTATATCAGTTACGATAGCAGAATTCTTATTTTTTTTGTCTTTAAGTAACAAATACACAGCAGTCTAATTATATGCAAAATAAAATAATTATTTAAAAGTATTCTTTGTTGCAACTTACTTAAAATGGGGGTAAAAACTAATAATCTATTGACAAAAGTGGGGAAATGACCTTGAAAAGGTTGGGAACCACTGGTTTAAGAACTGGAGATGTAATGCAGAATGCAAAAGGCAAAACATGAGGTGCATAAAAAAAAGAGGTGAAAGAAAATAAACTCTTAGACTCAGGGTGCTAAAACGCAATTTTTACTCAAGATGACCGATCATTTTTACAAAATGAATGTCAACAAGTTTATCTTGCCCCCCTTTTGTGAGAGGGGGGCTCTTACACCAGACACACTCCGGATGGGGGGACAGGGGGGTAAAAAAAAAATTGTTTTAAATCACTTAAAAAGTATCAAACCATACAAACCACCAAAACCTTGTCTACATGGAAAGGTGGTATTAGTTCAACATTGAAAGTATAGAAAAACCTGACCCCTCAAACCACATCTCAGCCGATGGGGATAATTATTTGACTTAATGATGCATCATCTTGAAAATATGAAACAACACAAATTACAGCAATGGACCATTTATCCGGCTTCCAGAAAACCAGAATTTCCAGAAATCTGGCTATTTTTTTTAACTTGGTGGGCTTCATAGTAGTTCACTGCTTGGTTGCTTTGTTTGAATCGTCTTCAGATGATGATTAATATTGATTAAACAGAGCCTGTTTTTTTGTTTTTTTAAATGGATTAATTTTTAATTGTAATAAGTTTGTTTTTTTTTTACTTTTCATCATATATTTTATATTTTAAGAATTTTAACAATAAAAAAGATCAAACAGACCCTGCTTTAAAAGTGTATTAATTTGTATCTGTAAAATATGATTTCATTCTTTATTTTTCATTATTTATTTTATATTTTAAGTATATATTAAACATTGGCCCAGAAATCTGCAAAATCCCAAGCTTGCTGGATAAATGCTCCGGTACTGTATCAGTTGTTTTTAATGATGTTATTTTTTTTTTTTTTTTTAAAGGACATTAAGTGGGGGATCAGTTTACGGCTGAAATAACAAAACCAATCTCACACTTTCCAGAGTTCCAACTTTTGTTTGGACAATCGAATCCCTTATTTTTGATGTTGTCAAGACAATGTTTTAGCTGATCCATTCTTTAGCCCTCTTCAAAAGAAAAGGCAAACCTTTTTTTTTCCTCAACGGAATGAAATTGGGCAAACCTCCAAACCTTTCCCCAAAAAAAAAATTGTGGTCATTAATATACTAGGTACATTGCCGCCATCACCATACCACCAACTGAGCACACAGGCGAATCCAAAATTATACACCTGACAAAGGCTGAAGAATGGTTCAGCTGAAATGTTGTGTTGACATCAAAAATGAGAAGAGATTCGATCGTCCCAACAAAAGTTTGAATGTTAATGGCTTTTCTCAAAATTATAGACAACATTCCAGGGTGTTTAAAAATAAATTAATAAAAAAAACATTTAAATAAATGATTCAAATAAAGTCCTAAAATCCCCTTTTCTATTGCCGTGTTAAGTGAACTCACTAGATGGCAGGAAAATAAAATCTTTTAGGGCTTTTGCTGCTAAGTAACCTTCGATACTTTGATATTTATTAATACATATAGAGAGATGTTATTATTATACAGTATTATGTATACAGTATTGTGAAATCAAATGATGGATATTTTTTTATAGCCAACAGAATATGATAATTATAATGACATTTATTAGTTGAGAACCTATATTTGCCCAGCGCTGGTGTGAGCGACTGCTAAATGAGTGGCCTAAATCGTAAATGTGAATAAAGAAACAAACTCTGTGCAGAGATTGAACCTGCGTCCACCCTGGAAGCTACCTTATACACAGTACTGCTCTACCGACTGAGTTAACGTAGATCTCATGGTAGGCAGGAGTCTTTTAATCCGCACAGAGTTTGTTTCTTTATTCACATTTACGATTTAGGCCGCTCGTTTAGCAGTTGCTCACACCGACACCAGGCAAATATAGGTTCTCAACTAATAAATGTCATAATTATCATACAGTATTGTACACACTGGTATTACATGAAATACAGTACTGTATGTATACAGCATCTTGACTGTCAATAGAGCTACTGTATCCCGTATAGCTTTGCTATGTGCATATGTATATGGTGTTTGCACCTCCAAATTGCACAACATCCTATTCCACAGAACGTATTGTGGATGTTAAGCAACTCATGACTGTACTACCATTCCATGAACTTGTGTAACCATCAACCAGAATTTAAACTGAGCAACTTTGACGCCCGCAATGTTTCTTTTCAGCCAGAAAATCTGAGGAGCCCAAGAAAGACGAATACCAACAGAGTATCCAAAAATAAAACCAAGTATTCATTGCATGTAGAGAACAAAAAATGTTAGTTGGGTCAATATTTGGATAACCCAAAATTTCTTTTCCTTAAGTACACTAACTCCCAAATTAACGTCATGGTTAGGATCCTGAAAACCACGACTTTAACTGAAATAACGTCAAGCGAAACCGTTCCCATACTGGTAGTAGTGAAATTTAATTTATTGTAGTGTAGGAATTTTGCAATTAACTTATGTGAAGTCAGAAAAATCACTTAATTCGCAATTCCATCGTCAATATTTTATATTATTGTATATTTATATCTTTATAAAGAAATGACATTGAATAAAACAACGTTAATGAGGGAATTGGTGTAATTTTATTTGCTTTCAATCAGTAAGACCTTCATTTGTTCTGGAAATTCCTATTTAGTTCTAAGTGAAGTCAATTAACATATATTAATGTATAGAAAGGATACCACTAGGACTTTTGCATATATTTTTGACACACCCTCTTTTATAAAATAACAAAGATGACAATACTTGTTCCTCCCTCACCTGATGTAGATAAAAACCTTTTTTCTTTTTATTTCCTTCTAAACAGGTGAGAAGTGGAAATAGATAAACAAAATGAAAAACCTGAAACGTCTTTTTTTTTTATATTTACATGGAAGAAAGACTGCAAAAATGTCATTTGTCTATTTTGGGTTTTTTTTTAGAATCAAATGTAAAATCCGAACCCCAAGATTGATTCAAGTTGAAAGCGCAAATTTTCAGATTACACTGTAATTAAAATTTAATTAAATTTAATCAAAACAAGGATGAAATGTAGAATTCAGACCCCCTTAAATAGATAAAAGAATATTGTGAAGAAATAATATCACAAAATTTGAACAACTTAATTATTAAATTTTGATTATGGTGTAATCTGAAAATTTGCATTTTTCGACTGGAATCAATTTTGAGGTCTGGGTTCTACATTTGATCCTTGTTTTATTATACACTTTTTTTTACTCAGACTAATATCCTCATCTTGGTTGTTATAGTCACAATGTTTCTAACGTTGTACCATCTGGCCTTCTTCAGATATCTGTCGTAGTTGGTAACATTCTGGGAATTTCAAACCGAACCCTTCATTAAATCCACAGGTGTAGATTGTTCTCATTCCGCTGTCCTTTAAAGGGGACATCTCATATCAGTTGATTCTCCCTTGCCTTGCGATGTCGCTTGTCAGCCTCTTCCACTGAACCAGAGTATGAGATATTTTTTGCACTACCCAGGGATTGAACTCGTGACTGCCAGTGGAAACTTGGACTTATAAACCTGATTCCCAGAAGGTTACCAACTACAACAGACATCTGAAGAAGGTTGGAGGGTACAATGGCCGAAACATTGTGACTATAACAACCAAGATGAGGACGCCAGACTGAATAAATCAGTGGATATTAATGATACTACTTCATTTCAGAATGATTTTTTTTCTTTCTTTCTTTTTAGTCTTTGTGTTTTATGATTTCATCAAGACTAAATTCAACAAAAAGTAGCTTCCGCAATACGGACATGGTTGGGTTTATTATCATTTTTTTAAATTACAACCTCTATCCCATAATAGTTGTGACATTTGCATATAAAACAAGCCTGGCTGCTGCAGGGTCAAACTCAACTCCATTGCATTTACAATATTTTAATATTGGAAATGCAATCAGTAAAGAGTTGACGCCCTTAAATTAGGTGAGGATTGTTCTTGTTGACAGTGTCAACTCCAGCCTCCGACTTGGACCGGAGTTTGACAAAAATTACTACTAAATGTAACTTCTATTATGGGATAGAGGTAGTAGCATTTTTTTTCCCTTCATTTTTTCCCCCCTCCCTTCCGATTATTTAACGATAGTACAGATAGAGGGCGACTGTTTCTTCTGTGCTGTTCTTTCTCTCTCCTAGCTGTCATAAGAGAATCTGTTCTTCACAAATTGTACTTTGATCGTGAGAAAATCTCCTGTCCTTGGCAATATTCATTATAGATCAACTTGAAGAGGAAGAGATGGAAAACGATGACCAGGAACGCAATCGACACCCAGAAGAGTGTGGGCAGACCCCCAAATTTGTGACCGTGCTTGTGTAATGCTATCACATGATGTTCATGCGCAGGTGCTGCAAAGACAGAAACAAGAAGAAGGAGATGTTGAAAATGGCCTAAACAGCTGTAACATGTACATCAGAAGGCATACACCAATACACAAGGTGGAACTACATTCATAAAAATGTTAATTTTAGAATTTTAATATTTTATAACGTCTAGAACACTGAAATTGAAAATGAAAAATATTTTCAATTTCATAGTTTATTGTACAAGAAGAAAAAAATAGGCCATGTTTCAAAAAGGGAGACCATTACATTTTCAGTGATTTCAACCATTGTCTATTTCTGCTACAGGACCAATCGCGTAAAAATCTGTTGTTTTTTTTTAGAAACTGCTTTCTTGTTTGCAAAGATACAAAGACCAATCGCATAAATTTTAGATTTTTTTTTTATAATTTTAATAATACAAAGACCTAATCAAATAAACTATGTAATTACTTGTGTAAAGTTTTTGTTTTTGCTAAAAAAAATTAAAATTAAAATTCTTGGTCTTTGTATTATTAAAAAACAATCTTTGCAAACAAGAAATCAGTTTCTAAAAGAAAAATTCTCCACACTACAAAAACCAGTTTCTGATGCAGTAGAACCTTATGTGATTGGTCCTCCGTAGCAGAAATAGGCAATGGTTAGAATCACGGAAAATGTAATGGTCTTCGTTTTCGAAACATGGCCAAATAATATATATTTTCACTAGAGTAAATGAAATACAGAAGGCTAAAGAGAAGCAGGGACGGTGGTCAAAGGGTGAAAAACTGATCTTTCAGTAGAAATGTTTAATTTAAGTTATTGTTTGATCAGGACCAAGAATTAATGGGACCAAATAACTTTTTTCTATGTCTTTTTTAACCTTTAGCTTTTTCAAGGGCGCCAAGATTTTGTGCACTTAGTAACTTTGAAAACCTGTAACTTCATGTGTGACTAAATTTGAAATGACAACACAACCGCAAAATTTAAACACTATCATTTGGCGATCGGAGTCGCCTGCAGTGGCTGGGAAAACTTTTGCTCAGCTAACAAAGTTGCCTACAGAGTGCTAAAGGTTAAGACATTGGTACAAAATGATGTGTTACAAGCAAAAACTTCATTGATTTCTTATAGAAGGCATGAACACAAAAAACTAACTTCCATCTTAGAAAACAGATTACACTAAATGGTAGAGGTAATTTAATGTGGAAATGAAAGATTGAGAAAAGTGTTACATCTCAAACATATTTATTGTCATTAAGATAAGCCTTGATGCATTTCACAGAGTTTCATTCGGCATCATCAGAAGATCTTTTGCAGTGCAGAAAACTCCAGTGTGTGCAATCCATTGTTCACATGTTTGTGTGCTGTTTTTTCCAGTTTAGTATACATTTCACACAAACATGTGAGCAGTGGATTGCACATACTGGATTTTTATGCAGCTTCTGAAGACACCGAATAAAACTCAGCGAAATGCATCAAGACTTATCTTAATGATAATATATATGTTTGAGACATAACACGCTTTTCTTAATCTTTTATTTCCACATTGTCAAATTACCTCTACCATTCTGTCGGATTATCTTACATCCACACAACAAACATTACACTAAATGTAAAGATTTACTCACTTCATTAAAACTTTTCTTAAACAAAGATTAAGGAAACAATTAAAAAGAAAAATTATACAGATCTGCTTAATCACTCAATAGAAACCGTCACGTTACCAACATGTTTTGGCAGCATGCCGTGTTGGGGGTGATCAATTAAAAAAAGTTACTTCTCTCACCTTTTGTTAGATCACTAAAAATTCTGAATTTTCAAAAAAAACAGGCGGGCACAAACTAGGGATCAATTTAGCATAAACTTATATTGTAAATCAAACCGCCCACTAAAAACCTATTATGGGGAGGAATTAAAAAAAAATTCTTTTTTAAAAATGAAGTTTTTTCTAGACATAATAAGGAGTAAATGTTGAAATTTTCAGCCCTCTAGATCCATTGGTGATACATACATAGCCAGTCGGCCAGCCAGCTGGACCGACTTAAAAACCGAAGAAACCTATTGTGATGGTTTCTAACACTACATTAGTCATAGTGGAAGTTATACAAATTTAAATCGTTTGTGTAAAATAGGGAAAAAGCCTGTTCTTTATTTCCAATCTGTGCTGTTTACTCATTGTCATAGACCAAACTGTGTGTCATAGAAACAAAGTGACATTTTTGCATATTTACACATATGCCTTTGTATTTTATTTACCTTGTGTGATAATTAATTGTTTATAATGTGCTTAACACATTATGACTCTTAACTAAATTCCAAATACTTACTTTTAACAGTTACGTTAAAATTAAAAACATCTTTGTTATTTACATGACACAGACAGACATATGGAAGACTACTGACTGAACACTATTTTTCCTCAATAAGCTTTGTTATACTTTTCCATTCAAGTGTGTATTTTCTATTTGGGTTTATAAACATTCAGATAATTCTAGCTAATAATAGCTACATACATATGTAATATGATAATTATAATGACACTTATTAGTGAGAGCCTATATTTGCCCGGAGTCGGTGTAAGCTCTCACTAATAAGTGTCATTATAATTATCATATTCTGTCGATTGGATATACAATTATCCATAATTTGATTTCATACATATGTAAGTATATATATTGTGTATTTGGGCAGTAATCTTTCATTAATGCATGTTTGATTAAATATGACAGACAAGGAAAACCGTTTCACCTTTTTGGTTAATCTTTCCTGTTTACGCACAAGAGAATGTATGTTCGGATCCAATGTATATAAAAATTGTCCGAAAGATATATTAGATCGAGCGCGTTCGACTATAAGTTCAGCCATTTTCAAGATCGTGAAAAATTTATTGTTTGCACAGTTCAAATAGTGTCCAAATTAATTCCATTGTGTGCCATTGGTTGGTTGGCGTACAGGACAAGTGGTGGACAAATGCATTATTTGTTAGAAGGGGGTTTCACATGTTAGTTATTAAACACATTTCATATATCGTTCAGACAATTTTTATACTTTGGATCCGAACATACGTTCTCACAAGAAAGATTAACCAAAAAGGTGAAAAGGTTTTCCTTGTCTGTCGTATTTAACCAAACATGCATTAAGTATATATATGTAGAATGGAAAGTTGTTTTTTGAATGGGATCCCTAGAAAATTTAATTATTGAAAAGGGTTTCCTGAGTAGTTAAAGTTTGAAGACCACTGCCATAGACTAATGGTCTTAGTAGTTGTAATGTAAAGCAACTAAAATTAAGATGAATGAAATACTAGTCAAAAACTGATAATGGTTGGGAAAGTGTTGATGTCATTTGTTGTGATGTGGTTTACAGCTCCCCTAGGTTGAAGACACTTTGGACGAGAAGAAGGTGTTGTAAGTAAATCAAGAACTGGTGGGTATATGTGTGGATAAGATTTTGACCACTTGTTGATCTATTGCTCTGGTTGTCTTTCATTGATGCCTGGTGGAGAAATTTCCAATTGGCATCAGACACATTTCATTTAACAGCTGTGGCATTTATTTCGAAAGAGCATATGCTTGCATGTGGACTGCACAGAGAGGGGAAAAAATCTCAACTTGCAAAGGTCATATTTTATCAAGGTTGACCTGGGGATCAAGGCTCCCAGACTACATTGGCCCAGGTGTTGTTTGGTAAAACAGAATAACAATCCCATTTCTCAAATCTGTGAGAAATTTGATTCTACACTATTGTTCAAAATTCAAATGCAATTCCTTCTAATTGAAATTCTGTCATTCATTCATTTCTCTCCTTTAACTTTTTACACTCTTTGTCACAAACTAAACGAGGAGGAGTCAGACTTGAATCCATCACAGTGCTTAGTAAGCTAGTTCCGCAAATCATTAGGGAGTCAAAAATTAATAATGGTTCACCATCTAAACTGCAATGGATTTTCAGAGCAAGAAACAACTCCTTACCTTCTGCAATTTCTCTGACATGAATTGCATGTTTCAATTCCTCCATGTGTTGTTTGTCAGCAGTGATGTATAAAATGGATGTTATCGGCTCCGTTAATTTCACAGGGAACTGAGCCCAACGCTTACTGAAAAAATTTAGAAACACAAAACAATCAGAAAATTAGAAAACCAACAAAAAACACATCTTACTATAATTCAGAAAATGTCTATCCATCCGTCTGTTATCGCATAATTCTGTGGTTACTAATGACACCCCAGAGCATGTAAAGGTTTTAGTGGGGCGTTCTATTTACAATGTAAGAATAATGCTAAACTGGACTTTGTGTCCATTAGAGATAAAGATTCAGGTTATTTAACCTATGTTTAACCATATAAAGTAGACATCTAGCAAATTTTCAACTAGTACTCATAAACAAATTTTTACAGTGAATTTTTAAAATGATCTCTTAACTTCTCACAGCATCTATAAATTTTTAAAAATTTTCCTCATAAGAATGGCGAAATTTAAAATATTAAGTCAAATATTTAATCACAGTCCAAATCATTTTTGTTTTATTATACAACTAACCTAAAAAAGAAAAAAATGAATTATTTATGTATCGATTGGCACTTCTGTCTAGGATCAGAGTGTAGTATCTGTGTGCTCATTGAAAAGTGTTATACAAATAGTAGTAGTCATATTATAACAAATACACATCATATATAAGAAATCCAATATATGTTGTTGATAATATTTAATCAGAGTGCTCAACATGAAAAAGTTAATAATTAACACTATCATTTGGAGCTAATATTCCATATTGAAACTAGTTCTTACTTGTTTCAATATGGAATATACATATCATCATCAGCCCATATAAGTCCACTGCTGGACAAAGGCCTTTTCCATCACCCTTCCATGACGATATATCTTGTGCTAACCTTTGCCAATCAGAGTTATTGCCCTCTTAGCTTTAGAGAAACCAAAAGCAACAATCTTTTTATTCACTAGGTTGTCAGGGGTTTCGTGAATATCTTATACATGCCTGAAAAATGCACCTGACTTTGGCTTCATTTAAAGTTTTGTTATATAATGAGTAACTGTTCCCATCTTGATGATATTTGACACTAGAAGCATCAAAATGTTTTACCGATGAGACCAGTGGTTTCAATTTTTTATAATCGTTATAAATTTCAGTTTTTTTTAAAGGAAAAATCTATAAAATGCTACAGTCTTGGGTTTCAATATTTACCAATTTTCCTAGATTTACTTTGTTGGTAGTTTATTATAAAATACATATACATTTTTGAATATTGATGCATTGTTATCTGTACATATATTTCAATTCCTTGGGATATGAAAGTTATTTCAAGGGTTCCTCCACTCTAAAAAGGTTGAGAAAGGCTGCTCTAAGCTCTGATATCCTTGCATCAATTTCAGGGTATTAACCAGCATTCTCATTAGCCGTTAAATGGCTAATTCCCAATTTTTTACCCATTTACTAATCATTGTGGGCAGGCCATGGGGCAAGGAGGGGGGACAATTGCCTCCCAAACAGCCTCCTCTTTATAGAACTAGTCCCTGGACAGCGGAGAAGCAGGGCCCGACAGATTGATTGATTTGTTTAGCAGTATATCAACCCTTGATGGGTCATGGAATCAATTATTGTCAGTGGCAAACAGGGGCAGCCGACAGGTGGATATGGCGACACAAGGTCTACCAGGCAAACCATAGGGGAAGCAGCAGGAGCTTCCCCCATTTGCCAGACCTTCTCCTGCAACCATTGTGGAAAGGGAGGTCACCTCTTCTGCATAGTCCTTGCTGGCCATCTAAGGGCCAGCAACAGACACGGAAAACCTTGACAAATCTTTGTTCGCCAAGCCAAGCCATGATGATGAGATGTATAAAAATGGATGACTTACCTTAACGACACAGGTGGGTCTATACAGCCAGCATCACAGGCGTAATACGGTCGGTCATTTCTATCCAAAGAGACAAACAAACTAGCTTTGTTGTCTTCTCCCACGATCACAGAGATGTTCAGGTGGGTGTTGTTACCATAATTAATACGACGGAAGAAAAAATCTCGGTGAAGATCTTTAGGTTGCATAGTGAATTCTAAATGGTGGTTGGTAAAATGCAGTCCCCCAATGCTGAGGACCATGGCTTGTAAAACCCCTTCAGCACCTGTGGAATTAATGGGAATGAAAAATGAGAACATTTCAGATCCAGAAAGGAGTGAAAGGAAGCAATGAATTTAATCGAATCTAATATAATAAGCAACAAGTCCATCTGTCACGGGCAGGCCTTCCCAAACTTTTCGAATCGCGACCCCCTTTTGTTAAAAAAAGGCCTCATCAATTTTTCATATGGGATTTTTTCGATTTTGTCCTAACCCACTAAATGGGATAGTACCCAGAAGTTTATTTCGTTTGGACGCGATTAGTGTTGCCAAATGTACGATTGCAATGTTTTATTTTTTTTGCAGGAAAAATTGCAATAACCAGCAAATAATGATTCTAAAGCTAAAATATTAAAAAGATTTTTGAAAAAAAAAAATATTTTCTCATTTGCACCCACGACCCCCTTGAATTTTTACGCGACCTCCCTTGGAGGACCGCGACCTGCACTTTGGGAAGGCCTGGTCTAGAGTAGACAACTGTAGCAAAGGTGGAACAACTCTCCAAATTCTTCTTTTTTTTTCTGTTCAAATCCAAAATCGATTTAATAAAACTTTCGGTATTTACTCCTTGATTAATGAATTTATTTATGAAAAGGTCAGTTTGTAAAAAAAAAAAAAATTAATGGAAATATTTTTTTATGTAGAACCCTTCTTCCTTATTTAATTTTATGACTTCTCAATAAATATTGAAACAAACAATTAACTCCATCCTAAATAATAGAAGAAAATAATTTTTTATATCAGATTTTTCTCCATGCGGTTGTTTGACATTTAATGTGCAGCTTGCAGAAATACGTTGGCTGAAATCGATGCCAATTACTTATTTATGGATTTTTTTTTAATAACTACATACAGTTTAAGAAAGTTTTTTTTCAAATCAATGTAATTTAATACCTAGTTTAAAACAGTTTTTGGTGCTCGTGACTCGTTAAAAAATGTTTTAATAAATACATGCCAAACGGTTTCATCAGAAGTTTTTTGTAAAGAAAATTCTTCTAGGGATACCGATTTGATTTCTCCTTGTTTAAGTTGTATTTTAGCCTTTTTAAAATAATTGATCTAATATGCTTATCGCAATTTGTACCCTATCCACACAGACTATTTGAATATTCACTACGACGTGGAAAAAGTATGTGCTGTAAGAAAAACATGAAGCTTTATTTCTAAAATTCCAGTTCTTCATCCATTGCAATTTGGTTTTCTCAGTTGTTGAATCTTTTCGCATTTTCTTTTTTAAAAAAATATTTAGAGTATCTTTTCCTTCACAAACCACTTTTCTGATTTCATGAAATATAATCAGTTCAAAAAATTAATTTATTTGGAGATTAAATTAAATTTAAAGGTTATGAATAAGAAACTTCATTTTATCTATCCAAAATCAAATTCCAATAAATGTGTTTTTTTAGTTTTTAATATTGTTTTTATTTGTCTAAAATTAAGTTTTAAAAAATTCTGATTCCAATTTAACTGATCAGAAATTAGAAAATAACAGCAGATGGGTTTTATTTATTTTTATGCCAATTAAGAAGGTTCTGCTTTTATGCTCTTTTCCAAATTTGATCTAAAATGTTAACTGCCGTATTTAGTTATTAAAACAAAATCTATAAGTGTGACTTGCAATTTATATTGTATTGTTTTAAAACAAAATCCATAAATAAGTAATTTACGTTACGTTTTGCTTTGCTCATTTCAGACCGAATCAGCATGACATAGTAGTTGACGTCACCAGTGTATTAAAAGAAAGTGACTGTTTGGAACGAGGCAAATCTCAAATCCCAAACGAGTCAGAAGCAACCCTAATTTTGATGCTTGATTTGAGTGAGGCATTGTTCTTCAGTGCTTAGGGAAGGAATAGTGAGAAGGATTAAAGAAATTTCAGGTCATCAAGGAAATGTAAGAGGACAGAGGTAATGGGTAGAGGTATATATGTGTACTTTGTGATTACTAAAACTAATACAAAATAGCAGTTTAAAAAAAACAACATACATGAATTATTATTATTATTATAATACCTGTCAAGTTTCAATGTTGAAAATGAGTGAGAATCATAAGTCATTGATTCATTCAATCTCATTTTATTTGGTGGACAGGCGGTGTAAAAATTTTCAATACTCATTGTTGAACTTGCGATGTTACTCCTAGCATGTGTGCAAATGGAATGAATAAACCCTTTCGGCGTGCGGCAGATAGGGGGCCCACAGCAAATCACAGTCCCTCAGTAGCACTTCCGGGCACGTTTAATTGGTTAAAATCACTAGCCAAAAGATTCAATTTTATAAAAATTCACTTTTTATAAAATTTCTCACCTTTCATAAAATGCGTGAGAATTTTACACATTTTATAAAATGTGTGAGAATTATCCATTAATGCGTGAGGCCGTAAGAACGTATCAAAATGTATGAGACTTGACAGGTATGTTATTATGTACATTTATTTGTTAATATTTATATAAAACTTTTGTAACAAAAAGTGTATGTAACAATGAAAACATGTATGTAAATTTTGTTTATGTCTTGCAGCTCTCAAGCATCTGAAGTTTATTGTATGCGGCTCCTATATTAAACAAGTTTGGCCACCCCTGATATAAGAATGTATAATTCCTTTTTTCTTTCTCATCCGGTTATCTCCCTTTGACAGGAGAGACATGGCTCCTATTTTCTCGGGACACTGGAGAAAGAATCTCAAAAACATCAGTAGTAATAGACAAAATTATTAATGGCAAAAATTAGATTCAATTTAGAACAATTTTTAACTTCTTCTCGTTAACTTCTTCAGACGACGACGCTTGAAAACATGTGCAATCAATTGCAGTAAAAAATATAATACCTTAAAGAAGAGTAAGAAGATAGTGCACAAAAGTTACAAAACACAGCTGCCAGGGATTCGCTATGGATGTCTGTTGTCGTCGTGTCTTTTCGCAATTGGATAACTTTGTTATTCCTTAATATATCTCAATGAAATTGTGTATGTAGGCTTGTGGAGAGATTCTACATGTTTTTGTTTACAATCGGGAAAATTACTCAAATCCTGACAGATTTTGCTGAAATTTGGCTATAATGTTGACAAAACCCCAGGAATTAAAAAATAGTGAGTTACGGTCAATCCGATTGTTTACATTCTATATGTAAATAAGCAAATGCCAACATGCAAAAAATATTGAACTTTGCAACTACTAAACAGATCAGAATGAAAATTGTTATACAGGTTCTTGGGCATTTAATTATTGAAAATATATAACGTTTTTAAGAATTTTATGGTTTGATATAAAAAAGAATTTTTAAATCGTGTATCTGGGAGTTAATGGTCCTAATAAACAATTAATTGCCACTCTTTCTCTCTCAACAGTTTTCTGCTGGGGACCGTTATACTTTTTTTTCTCTTATTTTTTCTGTTTAAATAGCAGAGAATAATTAGATTACAATGTATTGTCTTCAGAAGAAAAGAAAAAATATTTCAATCTTTATTATTATTGAATGAAGTATTGTAACACACCATTTTTTTATTAAATTTGACTAGTTTTTACCTTCATCCTAATTTTAGTTGTTTTTATACAACTTATTATTGGATGAAGTATTGTAACACCACTTTTTATTAAATTTGATCCGTTTTTACCTTCATCCCAATTTTAGTTGTTTTTATACAACTTATTAATTCAGGCCACTGTTTCTGCGCAATCAAAAACTGGTCAAATTTAATAAAAAGTGAGAAAATATTTATTCTTAACGTACCAGATTTGACCATGAGAGAACATCCTTGTTTCTCAAGTGTGATCATCCAAGTGGTGACAATTCTAGCAATGGCATCTTCATCTTCAGCATCAAGCCACAGTGTTGATGAAAATCTACAGAGACACAAAGAGAAAAACAATGACAATAAAACTAGCAAAATACAGATACAGTAATACCCTGCTTAGTGCTGAATCGTGATTGCACTCTATTTCAAATATTTTTAGTAATAAATACAATAATGTTAAATTTCCGAAATAAATAATGATAAAAGACAGCATCATGCATGGACAGTCTCTGAAATAACTGTATACTTTGGTTAATGTGCCATGTATATCAGAATAAACACATACACAATAATATTATCATGTACTGATATACAGTATCGCCCATAAATAAGTACACCCCTACCACTATTTTATAGAAACTTAATTTTCTTCTAAACCAAATATAGTAGGATTTTATTATTTCTAGTGGAACATTACACAACCAAAACAGATATTATCAGGTATTATTCATGACCAACTTCACAGCATTGAAACTGCCAAAAATATGAATATGTTGCCATCCAAGGATGAGTACAACACTACAAAATTTGGGTTAAATAATAATATACAGGTTAAGTTCGTACTTAGTCCACTCCTACTTTGAAATAGGATCGTCCAAAGTAGGAGCGTCACCAGTTATTGTTCCCAGATTGGACAAATCTCTCAGATCATCCATTTTCTCAGAATGCATCTGTGCAAAATAAGAGCTTTACCTGTATTATAATTTCCAGCACCTTTAATAATAATAATCTGTGGATTGATGGGTGTTATTGTTATTAAGTTATTTCAACATTGCATCACGTAAAAATGAGAAATACAAGTTTTTGTAGATGAAAATTTGAAAGCATCTATGTTTTAGTGCACTTTAGTATAAAAAAACTGGACAACTTGAATATGCATATAATAATTAAGACATCAAGTCCGAAATATCTGTCAATTCGTTGTATAAACAAAAAGTTGCTTCAAAGAAATTAATTCGCTTGATACTTCTTCACTATTGCTGAATGAGTTTGAAAACAAACAAGTTATATTATTTATTTATTACAAAAATCAAATTACTTTTTGTGTTTGCAGGTACTAAATACAGTAATATATAGACTGTATGTTCGGCTCTTGTAACAACTTAAAAAGAAAACACTGTCCAAAGAAGTACCAAATACGATTAAAATGAGTTGCCGGTTGATAATGAAGTGAATAAAAACACATGAGTCGTAACTGTTATTGTTTTATTATGCTCAATTTAGCAGTTGTAATGGCCTTTGAATAATGGCCCTGCGCTTTTATTTGGTCCATTTTTTCCACCCAAATTTGGTTGTTTTTTCATTTTACTACCCTGGGCGATCTTACGGTAGATCCTGGTACATGTATTATATTAAAACATGCCAATACAGTTTTATAAGCCATGAGAGATAGGCTGTTCCAAAATTATTCAAAACAATTTCAAGTTTACATTTGCACAAGCATTGAGTGCGTATATACTTTTGTCACAGGAAAAAAAGATTTGCACAACATAAAGATGTTTGCGCAGACAGACTAATAAATCAGAGGGGGGGAGAATGGGGGGAGATACTCACAGAGTGGAATGGCCACTGTAACACCGATCTGGATGATGAAGAATCCCCATGATGTCATTTCTGACTAATTCTGAAGAACTCAAGTCATGCATTGGAGACATGACATTACTAAGTACATAATATGTAGTGGTGTTGATTTTGTGTCCGTTCAATGCATGGGCTGCTTTTGAATGGCTAATACTGAAACCACTTGACCACAACTGGAAAAAAAAAAATATATATATATATACTATAATAATATGCCACGTGTATTTGTATATTTATTTTTTGTCTGTAACACTTTTCTACATCACCAGACATCACTGGTGATGTAACACGGTAGAAAAAGAATTTTATGTTACTTAAACTTGATAAATAAAACTCTATAATTATTCAATGTTGAATAGATTGTTAATTGTAAATTTTGGCAGGCAAAACATTTTTCATCTGAGAAACCGACATATGTATATCCATGTATATAATGTTTTTTGTGTGTAACAGTTTTCAATATTTATTCAAAAAAAAATAACAGTGACACTAGGCAATTCACCAATCTCTACATATTAGACTCTTCCAGACTTTTTTGTATATTTATTTAATTTTACCTTTAGATTAGTTTAGTATTCAGGAAATATTGAACATAAACAAGAAAATGCAGAGCAACATAATGTTTTTAATGATTTATAAGTACAATACAATTGCAAAATTACATAAATGTTGTGGTCATTTTTTGATGGCAAGGGTAACCTAGTCATATTCAAAAACACTGAATTTATTATGCATGTTATGATTTAAATTAGCATATGATGATGATGATATGTAATTGACAACGATATTTAGATGAATGAATATATATTTTTACAGCAGATTGACCCCTAATGGTCATGTACATTCGAAACAAATAGGTCTTCTACCTTAGAGCAAGTATTACTGTTTTTAATATGCAAGATGTTGCTGTAATCAACAGCAGCCATTCAAGCCTGCTGCTTGCTTGGTCAGTTGCTAACTTGTAACTTGATTTCACCCAATATTCAAGCAGTGTAATGTTGGGCTAACAAATACTAACAAATCACGGCTGGGTTACAATAATTTTATATATCTGTTTGCTTTAGTGTGACAGAAACCAACCAACCAACAAAGTGACAGTGGCTTTTGTATAATAAGATGGTTCCTACCTGACCCCACACTTTAGTGTGTTCTTGTCGTAATTGTTTCTCGTCAATCAGCAAAATTTCTTGCATTTCCTACAAAGCAAAAGTCAAAAGCATAAAATAAACAAATCCACAAAGAACGTAAATTAATTTTTAGGCTTCTGACTTGTGAGAGGAGGAATGAATGAATGACAGTTATAGTGAAGGTGGAATGCCTTTTGCTCCGATTCAAGCATAAGCACCCGCTTCCATTCTTACTCTTGTTCATTACATTGCAATGGTGGGCGGGGTGGGAGAATATGAATGAAAGATATAAGGAGAATGAATTATAATCAGAGAGCATAACGGTTGTACATACCAACAAGCAGAATAACATACATATATACATACATATATAGATATGGGTCATTCCATATCAAATCACCAAATATTTCTTGAGTCCCCATGGGTAATTTCAAAGAAAATTCAACCCTGAAAATTTCAGCTTGATTGAACAAATGGTTCAGAAGTTATGACAAATTGAAATTTGCTTAAATTTATGTTGTGAGCCGCAAGCATGATTTGCCAAATTTGACACTTCATAACTGTGATATTAAGATATTTAGCTGAAATTTGGTACCTCAGTAGTTTTTCATCCAAATAAGCCATTTCTGGCTTCATTTCACCTCTCCTATGTGGTTTAGGAGTTATGGGTCCTTCAAAATGTGGGGAAATGGCTTTTGGATCTGCTAATTTTGGGGCCACCAACTAATCTAAGGGTGTTAAAATAAAAATTCCACTGGATTATATTCATTTGATGTATTGACTTGTGTAAAACATTGAAACAGAGTTTAAAAGCATCAAATACTTTTCTGATGATCAAAACATCGGATCATTACAGTAAAAAATCAAAATTTTAAGTGTTTTTTTGAAAGCATGAAAAGTAACGTAGTCAGTTGAAAAAAATGATTCAATCACTGAAGTTTTCAGTGTTGAATTTTCTCTAGAAAAGGTATCACCTACTGAAATTTCATCAACATCTAAGATGGTGCCCATGGGGCTATTAGGTGAGTTGATTTGGAATGACTCAATAGTATAATGAAAGACCAAAGGGGGGTACACTCACAGCAAGCACCTTTGGTGCAAGATCTTGCTTAAACTTCTGAGCATACTGCAGCTGCAGTGGCTGTGAATAATGCACCACTGTTACTATGTGCAGCTTTAGAGTACTGAAACAAAAAGGAAGAAATATGAAGATATTAATTACAAGCACAGAATTAGAATTAGAAGCATGAAAAAGCAGAATGGGAATACAGGTTGAGTGACCCCTAATTCCGAAATGCCTGGGACCAGATGAGCTTCAAACCCTCGCTTTAACGAACCTCTATATAATGAATTTCGGCTTTAATGAACACGTGGATCCATCCGAACTGACTTTGAATTCACTGAACAGAGTTTAATAAATAAGGCAAATTTTCTTATTATTTACCGAAGAAAGTTAGATAAATGCAGCGAACATATAAATCATAGAGAAGTTTTTTATTATTATTTACCAAAGTTTGTTAAATGCTGAACCACCGAAGTTACTACTTATTTAGTGAATGAGGGGAAACCATCAGGTATAACAAATTTTTGGCTTTAACAACAACCACCTCCCCACAATTAGTCTGTTATAGCGAGGGTTTACTGTACATAAGGAGATAAATGTTTTCCATTTATCTTATTACTGTTACTCATAGGGGTATGTGTAGCCCTTCTGACAAAGGTTTAGGTTATTCATGTGTTCACACATTGATATCTATCTATCTATCTATGTATTCAGACTTTGCGCACCCCTAACTGTTCATAGTAGAAACTTCAAATTTTGTACACACACTCCCCTCAATGAGTAGGGAAAATGTTTTTAAAAACAGGGTTTAGTGGGGGTTTCAATTTTCAATGTAAGCTCATGCTAAATTGGTCACTAGTTTGTGCCTGCTTGTTTTTTTTGAAAATCCAGACATCACATCACAGCCCAACTTTTTAATTGATCACCCCCAACACAGCAAATCACAAAGTACACATATATACCCTTACCCATTACCTCTGTCTGCTGTCATCCCTCTGTAACCCTTGATGACCTGAAGTTTCTTTAATCCCTCAGCCTCTGACCATTCCATCCCTCAGCACTGAAGAACAAATGCCTCACTCAAATCTAGCATCAAAATTAGGATTTAAATTTTTTACTAACCATGAACTTACAAAATGAAATTACATGAATCCAAGACTTCAGACTTGTGAGAGAGGAGTAATGAATGAATGACAGCTATAGTGAAGGTCAAGTCCTTTTTGCTCCCATTCAAGCACAAGCACCATAATTCCATTCTTACTCTTGTTCATTACATTGCAAGGGTGAGTGGGGATGGAGAAGAAAAAGGATGAAAGATATGAGGAGAATTTAAATTTTATCGTTGTAAGATACTATGCTTTAGTTCCAGTGGACAGCATTTGACTCCTCGTCTTCTTTACCCACTTTCTGAGCATTGAAACATCAAAAGGGGAGAGGAGTAATAAAACTAAAGAACATGTTAAAACAAATAAATCAACAAGTGTTATTGGTGTGAGAATACACCTAAAGAAGAAATGAATAATAATCAGAAAGCATAAAAAATCATAAAAACAAACAAGTAGAATAATATAATAATTGTGTAAATCATGTGGAGAACAATATTTTCCAAAGTCTTCTTACCTCATAGACTTGACAAGTACATTTTGTGGCATGCTGACCACAGCTATAGAGACCACAACCACAAGGTCCGAATTGGGGATGTTGACCACACGTTCCGCTTGATGAAACTGGACACCATCGGATGACGAACTGCCTCTGCAACACAAAAAAAAGCTTTAGGAGCATATGTCACACAAAGTCAACCCTAACCCTTATCCCAGGGTATTTAGTCACTTTTTTTACATTTTTACCACACAACATTGACTGAATTAAAGTGAAAGAATGGATGTTTTATTGATAATTTATATAAAACAATTAACAGATTTTTAAATAGTTCTTCGGACAATTGACAAATGTTAATGACCCTTCTCAAAATTATAGAAAATTAACAGATTATATAAGTTACAAACTTAGTTAAGATTCGGATAATACCAAACGAATATTTTTTTTATGGAAAATGTATTTATCATACGTAAATTTATGCGCTTACAATCAATAAGACCTTCATTTCTTAATGTAAATTTGTCAGTTTTAAGAAAAAAATAATTTTCTAAGGTCTGGGGGTTGGGGTCTGTTTACAATTTAACTATAATGCTAAACTGGACTTTTACTTTCCGTCAGTCACAATTGGAACAATTTACATTCACTGTTATAAAATTCATTGTTATAAACAACTTTACATTATTTAAATTAATATGATTAATATCCCTGCAATTACAATTGTGCTCTATGTGGTTGTAGAAAGCTCGATGATGCAACCATGGACTACTATACAAGCAGAAAATGGTGACATTGTCCCACTACATAATACACCCACTTTTAGCAATTTGGGGATTCACGCTGCGATGTGCCTAGAATGTAATCATACATACACAGGACAGACAAAGAACGCATTCAGAACAAGGTTCAATATCCACCAACAAACATGGAATAAGTTTTATTGGTTAAAAAATAACGACAGTCAAGCACTGTTAAAACACTATGCAAGTCACCATTCTGACAAACTAAAAACGACATTACACTTATATGAAGCCTATACGGTTGTATTTCAGAACAGTGCAAACCAATTGACATAGATATATGTGAAAACCATTGGAAAGACAAACTCCATTCAAGTATAAATATTATGCGAATGGTACTCCCAGATCGGTCTATACATTAAATCGATTTTAATTACATTGGGCAGTTGACATTGCATCGGACATTACTACTGAAGCCTCTTTAAGAGATTCAATTTGATTGGTCCAATTTAAAACTATGTTTGACCAATCGAAAATAATTTAATAATGCTCACACCTACAAAACGCTTGCGAGATGTTCACATTCTAACAGTTAAGATGTTGAAAATGGCCTAAACAGCCGTAACATGTACATCAGAAGACATACACCAATACACAAGATGGAACTACTTTAGAAAAAAAAAAAAATGTTAATTTTACATTTTTTTTGAAATTTTGAAATTTTAGAATTTTAATATTTATAATGTCTAGAACACTGAAATTGAAAATATTTTTCAATATTTTTCATAGTTTATTGTATGATTAATATAAATATTTTGATAGCATTTTTAATTCATTTAAAATAAAGTGTTTGAGATGGACTGATTTTGATAACAATAACCGGCTGATAACATTAGTCATGATTATGATGAACGGCTTCCACTGAACATTATCTTTTTTCCTATTGCTTACCCGACATATTCCTGGATTGACCACGTCCATTCTGGAGCCTTAAATCTGTGCAACTCCACCACAACAGGAATGGACTGACAAAAGAAGAAAAAGAAGAAACAAGGGTGGATTTATAGGCAAGGTTTGTTTTTTCACAATCATCCCAAATTTGAGGCAGAACCTCACAACTATTACTTTAAAAAAAACCCAGAATTTTAACCATTATTATTAATGCTTGATTGGTATTTTTAGGCCGTCAATCTACAACAGTGAACAAACATGCACATCCATACACACACGCACACTTTATATACAGTATGGCCGATAAATAAGTACACCCCTTCCACCTTTTAATAGAAAGTTAATTTTCTTCTATACCAAACATAGCAGGATTTTATTATTTCTAGTGGAACATTACACAATAAAAACAGATATTATCAAGCATTATTTATGACCAAACGTTACAGCATTAAAACTCTGTTGACAAAAATATACAAAAACGAAAAAAATATTTTTGGCAACAACATGGGAGAGTGACTGTTTATGCATGCACAGTAAGGTCCCCTCCGATTGGTCGCCAAGTTGCATCAAGGCTGCACAACTAGTTCTAGAGATATTCAAAATGGATGGATACTTTCCAGACAGACAGAATATTTTTGCTCTCAATTATATTTCTCTGGTTTGGTTTCAGTTATGAGATCATGTGGGCACATGTGTGTGTATATATATATATTAGTAATAAGAGTATTATAAAAAATACATATCATATATAAGAAACCCGATATATATTGTTGATTTAATCAAAGAGTGCTCAAAACCTGACAATATTTGTGTCATTAGTGGTCGTTGACAAACCTTTGGTCACTATTGGAGAGTTATATCTCAAACATATTTATTATCATGAGGATAATCCTTTATGCATTTTGCCACTGCAAGCAGAATCATCAGAAGGGATTTGAACACTGCAGAAAAGCGCAACCATCCATTTGGAGATAGTCGAAAGAAGTGAAGAATGGTATTTGATTTTCTGTTCCTTGTGAGGAAGAGGGGCAGGTGACCTGGTTTGTGGCTGAAAGTTCTGTGTGGTGTTTCGAACTAGTAGGGTGGGCGTGTTTAGATTAGGTGGTTCTGTGTATCAGTTATTAAGCAGGTAGGGGTGTGATTTATATCCCCTAGGTTCCTGTCCAGATAAGTATGATAATAAATGTCTGAGACTTAACATGCTTTTCTCAATCATTTATTTCCACATTGTCAAATTACATCTACCATTCTGTCGGATTCCCTTACATCCACATGTATATAAATAAAAAAAATAAAGGTAGGTAGATAGATATTTGCAATTTTTTTGTTACTGATCAGTTTCACGCAGCCATTGCAATTGACGGACAACTGTTTTTTCCTGTTTACTTATTGCCTTTCTATACAGCTAGGGTTTTTTTCTCTTATCTTTTAGGTTGTTCTTTTTATTGTTCTCTGTTGCTTTGTATATGTGTTAGGGTAAGGTGCCTTGTGTTTGGTCGGGTCAGTGTCAATCATGATGGATTGGTATTTTTGTTGATTTAGATATTGGCGCCGTGTTTGCTTGTGCTATCTTGGGGAAGATGGGGTGGGCGATGGGGAGTGATCTTGTTTGGATTTTTAAGATTGATGGGTGTATAGTTGTTTTGTATTGTAAATCTATACACAATGAACCATTAGAATTGATTCCCACACACACACACATATATATATATATATCTACATAGTGGTCATACTTACAGAAGGATTATGGATCCGTATATCCTGGATAAGTAGAGAAGGCCGAGACCGGTGGGCATAAAGCTGAGAGCCTACCGATACGCATTCACTCTCCTACAAAAACACAAAGAAAGACATTTGTTAGAAAATCGTTTGGTTGTCAAGTGGCCATAAAATTCAATATTACACCACACCCATGTTGATAAGCAATGCACTAAGATCCTGTCAGTTGCCTGGTAACAAATGACACAGATTTACCACACGCAAGAATTAGTTTCTACTCATGTCACTAAATCTAACTGCACTCAAATATAAATTTTGTTTGAGTTAATTACTTTTAAGATACAGCGGAAGTTGCACATTCTGATCGTTTTGAGACAGGGTCTTTTAGATAGCAATAACCAAAGTTGTAAAGTTATTTATAGCAATGAATGTAAGTTGTTTCAATTTTTATACCCTATCCTTAACTCTTGAAGTCCTAAAGAGTATGAGGCAGCACGTAAACAAACAAGGCCGAAAATCCTAAAACGCACAAGGCCACATGAGTCTTTCCTGCAATACTGCCAATTTTCACAACAATCTGCCCACAAGTAAAGACACTATAAACATTTGAATAAACAAACCATTTCTAGCCATTTTCTGTTCAATCATTACAGCACTGGGCTTTAGACTTATAAAATTTTCAACAGGATGTAAAAGTTAATGTAATAACATTAAGGAGAGGGTATACAAATTGGAACAATTTACATTCATTGCTATAAATAATTTACATTATAAAAAAGATTAATATAAATATCTTATTTAAATGGTTCTTCGGACATTTGAACTCCTTGTTATTTGTGTTGTAAACACGTTTCAGCCGATCCATTCTTTGGCCTTCTTCAGGTGTAAAATCCGAGTGTGATGGGTTAAACAGAAGTTTTATTTTTAAAGGGGGTAACACTTATAGCACATGGCCTGGGTGTTTCTGTATCTTTGTCTTGTCGGGTTTAGGTCTGTTGGGAAGTGGAAGCACTGGCAAAATTATATATCAAGTAATAAATATAATAAATAAATATATACACATATACAATACTTGTCATGAGTATTCAAATGGTTCTTCGGATGATTGAACTCCTTGTTATTTGTGTTGTAAACACAAGGTTTTGGCCGATCCATTCTTCGGCCTTCTTTAGGTGTAAAATTTGAGTGTGATGGGTTAAACATAAGTTATGTTTAAAGGGGATAGCCCTTATAGCACATGGCCCGGGTTTTTCTGTGTCTTTGTCTTGTCGTGTTTAGGTTTGTTGAGAAGTGGAAGCCACATCGGGTTGAAATCCGCACATGTCTGGCTAATGCATTTAGTCGACATTTTGATGTGAGCTGCCTCTTTGATTTTTCTCTGCTTCCAACATTGTTCTCTGTCAATAATCTGACGACTACAGTGGGAAATCTGTGTGTCATTTGTTGCCAAGCAACTGCCAAGCAACTGACAGGCAACTGACAGGATCTTAGTGCATTGCTTATCAACATGGGTGTGGTGTAATATTGAATTTTATGTGGCTTCCACTTCTCAACAAACCTAAACCCAACAAGACAAAGACGCAGAAACACCCGGAGTTATCACCCCATTAAACATAACTTCTGATTAACCCATCACACTCGGATTTTAAACCTGAAGAAAGCTGAAGAATGGATTGTCCGAAACGTTGTGTTTAAAACACAAACAACAAGAAGGAGTTCAATCGTCCGAAGAACCATTTGAATATTAATGACCCTTCTCAAAACTATAGAAAAGAACCATTTGAATATTAATGACCCTTCTCAAAACTATACGCGATATAAATATCTTAATATAATTTTTAATTAATTTTAATAAAGTGCTTGGAACCAACTGATTTTGATAATAATGATCATTTGATAACATTATCTATGATTATAATAAACAGCTTCCTCTGTACCTGGTTTTATGGACAATGTCTATTTTATTCTAATTGATGGCCAAAGAGCAAAAGGATGAAAATATATTTCGAAATTTTTTTTTGCAATTATTTTATCAATCTAGCGTAATTCACGGCATTGAACACACTATTTTATTCCCAAAAATAAGTCTAAAACATTTACAGGCCGAAGGTTACTTTTTCATAGGCCTATCCTAAGCCCAGAGGAATGTAGCTAGACAATAATCTGAGCTTCAGTATATGACCTCTGAATGAACTGTATATAAAATAGTAGATAAACTAAAGTATCATAAATAATAATGAAAATATACTTGAAAGTGCTGAGAACATATGTAGTAGAAATGGGGAGGGGAAAAACACGGACACAGTTTCGATGCAATGAGTCCAACGGCACGTCAATGTTGCAGCACCGGGATGATTCCTTCAAGGGACACTTGCTCGCTTATCACTGGTAAGCTATCACAAACTCTGAGCAGCTACAACGCAATCCAGAGTATAAGTCCCAAATGCAAATCCAACTTCAGGTGGCGAGCCAAGCACAAAAGCCCTCGCCATCTGCCCTTTTATCACCAAAAACTCACCACATTTGGGTTGCCAGTGTTCAACATACGGGTCACTGAATCTCTACTTCGTCTATATATGTCGGTGACCCGTTTCACTCGGCTTTTGCCTGCTGTACCTCAAACAGGTTGTTTCCTTAGGCGAGTCCATTGCCACACCTTAATTTTATGTTAATTCTTTTTTTCCAAATTTTGCAAGTTAAAATTGGGGTCTGTCCTTGAGGTACAATTTTAAGATCCCACGACCCTTCTCAGCTGTGTTTCCACTGTACTGATTTAGACCCCTAAGTAAGTAGAGAGCAGTTCTCTCTACAGAATATACGAACAATAGCTTTCGCAGATGTTAAACAGGTACAGAGACTTACCTTCTTAAAGGCTTGTATCTGGTAAGCAAGGCCTGCCCGAATATCAAGCACATGAGCCTCTGTGGAGAAGAAAAACAAAGAGAAAATGTTTATTGTTCTTTCTTGTAGAATCGTTTAACTCTTAAATTCATATGAAATCAAGGGGAATAACTTCTGATTAACGTTACTTCCCTTGCACTTTAAATGGTAATTTTTAAAAAAAAGAAAAATAATGTTTTTATGCAATTCAAAAGAGTTCCATTTTTTAAAACTCTATTCATTGAAGAGTTGTTATTAGGAGTGTTTTCATCTGGTTGATATGAATTTAAAATTTAAACAAAGATTTTTTTTTCAAAGTGATAAAATTTGCTTTGATGACCAAGGCTTTTGCTTTGAAGAAATTTAGTCTGTACGATAATGGGTGACTCTTGTCCACTCTGTGAATACAACATCACCTGATCAATAATAAACTAATAAAAAAAAAAGAAGGTTATGAGCAAGAGACATTTTGAGGAAACATCAGAGGCAACAGCACCAAATGTTTAGCAGATATTTGATTTTAATAAGAATTATTCATATGTATAGATTTTTTTTTTACTGTTGTCCTCAGCTCGGTTCATCTTTTGAACACACTGTTTTGGCTGTTGTACCCTACAGCCTTCTTTAGGTGGGTGTCATAAATGGGGAGGATTAGGAATGCTGGGACAGGGGCTAAATTGAAATGTGAGGGCGGAATGTCCTCATTCCACTGTCTATTTTCGGGTGGGAGAAATCCTTAGGTCATAACTATGCTGTTGGTCATTTTTGGGGTCATAATCATATCGAAGTCCGAAACTGATGCCACAGAAACAGTTTTCTAAGGGCTTATTTAGACCCAGGAAAAAAATTGCTGAGTGTACAATCCGCCATGTTTTTCCTCCCGGTGCTTCTTAGGAATTGGTAAGTAGGGGAGTTAATTCCTGTTTTTCAAAGTGGTCAACACTGATTGTTTTGGCTGTAGGGTACAATAGCCGAAATGTTGTGCTCAAAAGATGAACCAAGATGAGGACAACAGTGCGAAAAAAATCTATACATAATGATGATCCCTAATTTAAAAAGTTCACACACAAAGAATTATTGTATCTTAAAAAAAATAATAATAAAAAGTCTGAGAATCAAAGAAAACAGACATTTTTGAAGCTTTAAAAAACGTTTTTCAACAGACAATCAAATTGTGATTATTTGTCCATTTATGGTTCATTTGAAAGCCACTTTCTGTCTCGATAGATAATGGAACAATACTGAAGTGAACTCTCTAGGGTACAAGCCTGGGCAAAGCGTATGGAAATCCTAGGATACCCAGTCGACAGAATCCCTCTCTCATCCTCACTGATATAGTTTTTTTGATTTTGATATATTAGATTTGATATTAGTATTTTGTTACAACTGACTAAGTGCCCTCACAACAACTGTGAAAATTTGGGATGCTAAAATACAGATCGCCCAAAAGGGCTGTAGTGCTGTCTGGTAAACAGATCTCCAGTCCACAGTTATTTTGATTTGCTCAAGTTACACAAGTTACAGGCTTTCAAATTTACTAAATGCACAAAATC
>VCCN01004562.1:1715390-1741194 GCA_006491835.1 Architeuthis dux | reverse complement strand
TAACCAAGGCAAAAAAAAATAGAAACAATTTTTGGTAAAGATCTACATCTCAACTTATGAAAAGTCACCACTGACATCGTGCGGTATGAAAAAAAGTCATAGAAAGAAACTTATTTTATTAAAAATATAACTTATTTCCTTACAAAATATGACTATGTCGGCTACATCAAAGAAGTTGAAAGAAAAGTGAAAGCAGTTTGTGAGTTTTTGACCAGAAAGTGCCTTTCCTCTCCCAGTTGCTTCTTCACTGTATCGGCTACATGAAAGGAAAGAAAAAGCATTTGACACGTTGGTCGGTGAACGTCTTTGATATGGGAACGTCTCATTTTTCCACCCTTTAATTCTATTATTCATTGTACAGTTTATCTCATTTGGACCAGTCCATTATGAGTTGTCAGCTAGAAGACACTACATACAACCAAATGATCATACTCATTTGCATATTTGGCTTTTATCATATAATGAATAGTGTGGTTTGCTTCATTCTCTGTCCATAACGCTGGACTCTTCTACTCAGGGGTAAAAGTTTTGCTGATAAAAATACTTCCTACCCACCATTTCAAACTATAGCTCTTCCTGGCAAACAAATTCATTCCCTCCCCACCCAAGAAATCGTTTCATAGAAATTCAAATATATTCATGAATCTTTTCACAGGGATTAACAAGTAAATACAACAGGTCTGGTTAGTCACTCAAATGCCATGTTGGGGATGATCAATTAAAAAATTGGGAAAAGTGGTGATCAATGAATAAGTTACTTCTCTCTACTTTTGTTAGGCTTTAATCACTAAAAGAAGTCTGAATTTAAAAAGCAAAAGCATGAATATTGCCAGACACAAACTAAGGGATCAATTTAGCATAAACTTACATTGCAAATTGAATCCCCCTTTAAAAACCTATTTTGGGGGGGAATTTTAAAAAAAAACAAACCCCAAAAACATTTTTTCTAGACATAATAAGGAGTAAATATTTAAATTTTCAGCCCTCTAGCTACATTGGTGCTGCCTGTACATGCAACACATAGATAGCCAGACCAACTTAAAAACTGAAGAAACCTATGTTGACAGTTTCTAATAATCAGCGAGTCAGGATTATGCCAATATAAAAAAAGAGCCGACACAGTAAAATCAGCTCAATAAGAATTAGTGAAAACAATATGCAAAATAAATAACAGGTGGCTATCAGTTTAAATTTCATGGTATTACTGCCAGACAGCTGTGACATTTTAACCCTTTCAAGACTAAGCTATTAAGGTGCTTAACGACACTTGAATCAATGTCTGAGTTGACTTCTAAAAGAAATCTACAGGATATATATATATATCCCTGAAGTCATAGAAACCTTGGGATATATATGTCCCAGGTTGCTCAAAAAGTTAAATGAAGATTTGAAAACAGTTTATCAGAACAAGAAAACCACAAAAGATCTTATCAAAACTAGCGGCCTAAATTGTGTAATTTATGTAAATTTAAGCAGATTTCAATTTGTCATAACCTCTGAACTGTTTGTTCAATTAAACTGAAATTATCTGAGATGGTGTGTCTCTAGAAAAGGTGTCAGCCGGTGGGATTTCAAGGGTCATAATGCTTTAATTTATTGATACTCATATACTAGGTTGGAATTCTTCTGAAATGTATGGCAGTTTAGCCAAGTTAGATATGAGTAGGACCTTTTAAATTTTTAGGAATGAAAGAGGATAGACTGAACTATAATTCAGCAAAATTTGAACCATTTTTTCAACTGACTACGTTACTTTTCATGTATTCATAACAAAATTTTTACTGTAATGGTCCTATGTTTTGATCATCAGAGAATTATTTAATGCTTTTAAACTCTATGTTTTAATGTTTTAAACCAGGCAACACATCGACTGAATATAATCAAGTTGAATTATATTTTAACACCCGTAATTCAGTTTCTACGGCCTGCCAAACATTTTGCAACTCCCGGCTAAAAAGCCATTTCCCCCCATGTATAATGCCAGGTAACCCTGCTAGTCTAAAATAATTGGTGGCTATTATTTTCTCCGTCTGCAATTGAATC
Source organism: Architeuthis dux (assembly GCA_006491835.1). Classification (NCBI taxonomy): domain Eukaryota; kingdom Metazoa; phylum Mollusca; class Cephalopoda; order Oegopsida; family Architeuthidae; genus Architeuthis; species Architeuthis dux. The sequence goes on along the minus strand of VCCN01004562.1, from coordinate 1,739,151 downwards.
TGGCTACTCACCCACATAAGGCAAATAGACACTCTCTGTACTGTCTGGTTGCTGTGATGGGATGACCACAGCATCGTCAGTTTCTATTGATTTCAAGAAAATGGAAAGTTTTTCTTCAATGCATCGAGATATTGAACCTGAAAAGATAAACAATTAGTTTTTGAACTGAACAGCACAAGACCTCAAACATTTTAAAGGGTCAACAGCAAAACAAACCAAAAAAACAAAAACAAATAAAGGTGACTAGCATTCCCAGGGAAATTATGAATCACCACCACCTATATATGCTGTGTTGGTGGTGATCAATTAAAAAGTTGGAAAAAGGGGTGATCAATGAATAAATTACTTCTATCGCCCTTTGTTGAGATGTGATCACTAAAAATGGCCTGAATTTTCAAAGAACAAGCAGGTACAAACTAGTGACCAATTTAGCATAAACTTATATTGCATGTTGAACCCCTCTCTAAAAACCTATTTAGGAGGGAAATTTTAAAAAATAAAAAGAAGACATTTTCCCTACTCATTGAGGGGAGTGTGTGCATGCAAAATTAATTCTTGTTGATAATCAATATTTTTCAATATATCTTTTGTATAATTACATTTGACAATAAGGTTGGAAGATTTACATGTATTCACTCATGTTTGTCTGTCCGTCCTCACAATGTAGCAATAAGGCCCCTCCTGTATATAGATAGATAGATAGAATAAGTTTAAATGCGTATATTCAAAATCATGCAGTGTATATATGGAATGTGTTTGTTAGGCCAGGAATTAGGATGAAGGCTATATTGACAAATGGTAAACAAAATGAATTGTTTTATTTGGTTGAAATTGAAAAGTAAGGAATGTTATTAAAATGAAGGTTTTGTTTTGTTAAAATAACAAACAAAAAATTACAGATTGAATCCTGATTATGAAATGCTTGTACAAAAATTTAGAATAACAAAAAGAATGTCGGCTGATCCGGCTAAAGAATTTACTGACGTAAACAAAAGTATAATGTAATGTTTTAACGTCACGAAAAGATCACATGTTAAAAATGGGCATACCAATAAATAGAGGTGAAAATCCAAGGAGAGGGGGAGAGACCAGGACTAGCTGTCCAAGGCTAGGACTTGTGTCCGCCACCCCCCCCCCAGGGAGCACGGTCACTGTTTCTAGAGCTGCACAGTTTTTTGGCGTGAAGTGTAAACATATAAGATACATGCAACTTACAGAGTTTAAACGAGAAACACAGTAGCAGCTAACTTGGTCTGTTTGTCAACATTGTTTGACAACTCAAAATTCAACAATATTCTGGATGAGAACATAGATTTTGTAGTATCACGTATTTTACAGATTTCCAGAGCGTCACTATGAGTATAATCGAATAAACAATGAACATAATATTTAAATCGGACTTCGTTTTTTCTTAATGAATCATTCGACTTTCATGTCAGTTCCTTTCAGCAAAAAGCCACGGCACACAAACGAAGAATGAACTCCAAACGATATCCGACCAATTTCGACTCTACACACCAGTGCAACACACAATTTGTTTTCATATATGGGATTTGATGATACCCGATAATGTAACAACAATATCTCCAAAGGTTCTCAATGAATTTCAATTAAATTTTCCGGAAGGGTTATGAGATAACGGAGAATTGATTAAATTTTGGGATTAGGGTTAGTCCGAATACATAGATAGATCCATAGATACATATAACACATGACTAACCTAAACCCAGCAATAAACCAGTGTTGTGGGTAGCGGTGATTAAAAAACAAACAAGAGAAAAAAAAAAGAAACTACTTAGTGTTTATATTAGTATCAGATAGATCTATTTCTTTTTAATGGTGGGGAATCATGTTTTTTTTTTTAATCATCATCATCAGCCATTTTAGGTTCACTAGTGGACTAAGACAATTGTATGGTCAGTGGGCTAATTGAGCTCACCCATCGGCACTATTTTCTGGTTTTGAATTCAGAGTTGTCCTTCTCCTACACTGGTTGCCTCACAAGTCTACAGAGCCCTGCTATTTTACTCATAGCTGGGGGGAAAAGAGCAGGATCCATGCCTTTCCCCCAAGGGCATTAGTGCAAAGTCAACGTAAACACCCTCAACCAGATTTTGAACTTGGCTTGCAGATTCCATTGTCCACACTGTTAATCCACTCACACCTCTTTTTCTGTCTGCATAAATATTGTCTGAATTCAGAGTCATTACCATTTTTCTTCAAGATGTTCAGGACTTCCTGCAACTGAAAAATGGTATTGCCAGGGTTTCACATGTATACTGAGTAAATTAGCATGTGTTGATCTACTCAGCATATAGTGGGGGGTGGGGGGGTATTTGAACACATGCAAAATATTTATTTCTGATGCTTACATTTACTTTAAATTACACAGGTGATGTATTCTGATATAAAATTAACAATTACTAAGAAAAAAATACATATTTACAAACATAAAATGCAGAATAAAATATAAACTGTGGAAGAAAGTATTTTGATACTATTAAAGATTTATCATCATACAAATGTTATTTAAGAAGGAATGCTGTTGTAGATCTTTCTGCACTTGCATAGAAACTTTTGGAATGTTCCAGCAATACTTCACTAGGGTATGATGCCATCACAGTCGTCATTCACTACTTCACTTTCTTGCAATGAGGCTGTTATAGTCAAGTAAAGGAGCTCTCAACTGAACAAAAAAAATGATGCAATTAAGCAACATAATGAAGGTTTGAACTACAGGGCCATTGCCAAGATGTTAAATATCCCTGCCATTGGATCAATTATTCGGAAGTCAAAGATGTTTGGCATCATCAAAAACTTTCCTCGAACTGGCACTCCACGGAAAATTTCTTCCCGAACAACTCGATAATGTGTAGAAAAGTCAAAGCGAGTCCAATGATAACTCGAAAGGAGATTCAAAATGATTTAAGAGCAGCTGGAACATCGGTTACTAAAAGAGCTATTAGTAATGAACTGCACAGGAATGGTTTAAAATCCTGTACTCCACAGAAACTCTTAAATTCATGAACCGCTCGTAATTGACAGTGGAGCTCTTCTGTGAATAGAATACAAAATATTGGAACTTTTCTGAGAATAGAATTTTTTAAAATAAATAAAATTTACCTAAAACGGTCAAAGGGAGATAACTTTAAACAGTAGTTATATCCCTTGATATCAACATTCAAATTTTTTTCATATTAATGAATAAAGAGGTAGGGTCAGGGTGATGCTCGAGGCGTCCTAAAGGGAAATTCAGAGAAAACTTAGACAATTTCTGGCACCACCCACATGTACCCATGACGGTTACTCCACTAAACTTGACTGTCACAATCTTCACTCGGTGGCGGGGGGTTCAAATAAATACTGATTTTCAGAAATACTCACTGGTAGAATGTGTTCTCTTGCGATAATTCAATGGGAAAAAATAAGCGATGATGATCAGGAGGATGATGAGAAGGAGAACCGCCCGCTTTGATCTGAAACAGATAAGGAAAATTAACATTAATTCATATGCAAGAAATTTTTGAGCGTTCTCAGACTACAAAAATCGTGATGATGGTATGTTGGGCTGAGTCGTCAGAGATTTGGGTGGTGTGAGTCTGGAGTGTAAAAGAGAGAAGAAAAAGGCTAAATAGAGTTAGCAATGTTAATAACATTTGAAAAAAAAAGATTGTACAATACTGTATTTGACAACATATAAGCCCCTCTTTTTCCCCCCCCCCAAAAAAATTGTCTCAAAAGTTAAACATAACCATCATTGTCTAGCCCCATATTGACCGAAAGTAAACATGTTTTTATTTTTGAAAACTGCTGGACAACTCTATCTGCCTGGTACGAATAAACATCAATACACTATAAACAAGACTTTGTTTGTTTCATCTTTCAAATGCACACTGACCTGTGCAGTTTCTTCCTGCATGCCAATAACACTATGTCTGCATACTACTAACATGATTGCGCAACATTCAGATCAGGAATTGTCAAACACCAGTCCAATTTGGAGTTGACTTTATTTTCTCCCCATAACAAGAACTAACTCACCTAATTCAGGGGAATAAACTCTTCACTGTCTGTCTACAGGTCAAGTTAAACCGAGCCGATATACAAAAATCAACACTTCCTTACTGTGATTTAAAATCACGACCAAGTGATTTGTAAGCAGCTCTCTTACCAACTGAGCTATACAAATTTATTTATTATATATACAATACAAAAGTTACAATAATCCTCTTCAGTTGGTGTAGGAGTGGATTTGACCCTGCAGCAGCCCGGCTGGTTTTTAATAATTTTTTACATTTAAAAAAACTTGAGGAACAACATTTGATTAGTAATTTGTTTTCTCGCTTAATTAAAACAGGATCTGAAGAAGGTCGTACAACTACAACGTGCAGTGTTAAATAACAACTAATTAAACTCCAGAATCCAATCGGTCCTTCAGTGTTGTCCTTCTCCAGGGTGTTAACCAGTGACCTCACTAGCCATTTAGCGGCTAATTCCCAATAGAAACCTAATTCCAATTTCCCAATTAAGCTGGGCTCTGTTTTGATCATTTTTCGTGTCGTTTTGGCCATTTTTGGCTTTTTAAAAAATACAATTATGTGGACCTCAGAAAACTTCCCAATCCTATAAAAACAGTGGGTAAATCAAATTCCTGGCTAACACCCTGTTCTCCTAGACTGGTTGCCAATCAAGGCTATAGGGTCCAGTCTACCCTGTTATTCTATCCATAGCTGGGAGAAGAAGAGATGGATTCATGTCTTTCCTAAGGGCATTAGTGTGAAGTGAACATAAATAACCTTGGCCACAATTTGAACTCAGCTTGTCGTTTCCATTTTTCCATGCACGAAACACCACCAAATCAATAAGAAAAATGTATTTTGCCACACAAGACCAAATTTCTATGGTCCTGGGACCAAATTAAGTAGTTTCAGTGTCAACATGATCAAATAACTTAAAATTCATCATCAGACTAAGCTTGCAGTAAAAATGGATTAAAAGTTATTTGATACATATTTTTTTTTTATCTATTGTTCATGTATACTTATGTCAAATCATATCATTCATGTGTAAAGGATTGTTATCTTTTGTAAATTGTCTTTCTAGTACCAAATCTTTATTTTCAAAACCAAATAGCATTTTTCCGTACCAAATTTGTCCAATTTTGGTCTTGAAAATTAACAAATGGCAACCCTAAGAATAATGAAGAATAAAAAGAAGTAAAAAATGAAAACAAACCAAAACAAAAGACTTGGAAAACGGTCATGGTTTGAGGGTCAAGAAAAGTTTGGCAGTTATTTCACACCCGTATATACATTCTCTAGAATCTTTTAGAATGAATAAGGTCCATAGAAAGATGTTAATTGAGAAAAGATGTTAATTGAGTAAAAAAAAAAAATGCAGAAAACAACATCATTGAATTGAAAACAAAATTGTTACATTAGAAAACTTTAGAAATAAAACAAAACAATTTTTTTTAATGAAAGGAACAAGAAAAAAAATCTTTGGAATAAAATTAATCGAATGATTGAAAGAAATGTTTTGGACTTTGAAGAGATTTGCAGTACAGTAAACCCTCGCTATAACGAATTTCAGCTTTAATGATCATGTGGATCCATCCAAACTGATTTTGGATTTACTGAACATGAACAAAGTTCAAAAAATGTGGTGAACACGTGGACCATAACAAACTTTTTACTGAACGAAGTTAGATAACTACGGTGAACACGTAAACCATAACAAACTTTTTTATCTAACAAAGTTAGATAAATGAGGTGAACACGTAAACTATAACAAACTTTCTACTTATTTGCTGAACAATGGGCAACCATTGGGTATAACAAACTTTTGGCTTTAACTACAACACCCTCCTCCCAATTAGTCTGTTATAGCGAGGGTTTGTAATGTAATTATAAAGGGGGATAACTTCTGATGATTTTGTTTTAGGTAAGATAACCAAAGTTAAGCGACGTCAAGCCTGGTCATTACCCAGATGGCAACAAGATTGTTTTGCGGCTGTCTCAGTCTATGCTCTGCCGCCAATTAACAGAGCATCTTGCCAAAATGGACCGGACTGTGCATACGGTCCTTTCTGAAGCACATGATGCTCCCTGGAGAACACATGACAGTGTGCTCTCCTAAGAGCGGCCATACTTGTAACGAGTGGCAGCAATCATGTCAATTCATGCATTCATTAAGTTCCTTTTCACATCAGCAGTAGCTACCCTTTCTGTAGAAACGGTTACTAATTTATTTTCATTTGCAAGAATATCCATCCTGTTTTTAATAACATTTACCACTGATAATACTGAACGTTCATCATTTCCCATTCTAGTTGTAAAAAGGTCTGAATGAAGAGAGCTTGAACCATCTGAGTCAACAAATTTTCTCATGTGATGTAGGAATGTACTTCAATATTCTGATGTTATTTAATATCGTTTCACAGCCCTGTGACTTGATCAACTGGTATACGTCTGAAGAGGTTTTGTTTCAGACATTTGAGAATTGGGTAATTCCATGTCAAACGTCCATGACCATCACAGATTTTGTTCAAATTTGGCACAATTATAGATCTTTATTCCCCCACAAAATAGTTTTTTTAGGGGGGTTCAATTTACAATGTAAAATTGGTCCCTTATTATGCTGCAGTATTCATGCTTGTTTTTTTGAAAAATCAGACTTTTTTTAGTGATCACCGCCCAACAAAAGGCAAGAGAAGTAACTTATTCTATGATCGCTCCCTTTTCCAATATTTAATTGATCACAAAATGCAGCACTTTGGTCTCATGACTGTTTCTACTGAGTGAGTAACCAGACCTGTTATATACGTTTTGTTTTTATTTTTTAACCAGAAAAATTGATGGCTAATAGTGGCTAAAAGCTGCTAGATTTACATCACAATAATGAAAATAAATAGCTAAAAGTGGCTAGAACTGACAACCGATATCTAAAAACAACACAAAATATCTAAATTTAGATATAAAATATCAAAGTTGGCAACGCTATTGGATGTCCGATTCTTAAAATTTTTAAATTGGACATACAGGGCTAATAACGGACACAATGTCTGAACTCAGACATATCTGGCAACCCTGCATTTAAGCATCTTCTGCTCACAATCTCTTGGCACCAACGCTATGTACCAGCTCAGGCAAGGTTCAGCCAGAAAACTATGAGGACAGGCAAAGTTTTTATAAGTAATAATATCACATTTTGCGAGACCTGGCAAGGCTGCTGGGAGACCAGGCTTGCCCTGGCACCGCTATTGCCGTGGAACCTATCCTGTTCGTAAGGGACGGAGCTCTTGTATTGACTTCTGATTAATTGAAGGGAAATCATTATGACATCTTTTAGAATAAAAACACCCGAGTGTTGGGTCGGGGTTAGGATTAGTCACAACACATTTATTCCTAAAATGAGGGAAACATTGAAAATGTTAAGAACAGAGAAATAGCAAGTATCACCATAAAAATAAAAGACATTATTTAGCAAGAGTGTTCAAGTTGGAATGCCTTACAAAATAGAGAGTTCATTGTTTTTCAATCCCAACATGACTCCTTTTGCAAAGGAGTTTATGAAATGAAGAGAGAAATCCTTTTTTTTAAAGTAATTCTATGTGCCTTCAATCAATAAGATCTTTATTTCTTCCGGAAAATTTTCAGTTTAGTGAAAAATGAATTTAAGGTTTTTGGGCGGGGGTTTGATTTACATTGTAACTATAATGCTAAACTGGACCCTTACTTTCTGTCTGTTGTGTGAAACGAAGGTCTTATTGATTGAAAGCACTTAAAATCAACAAACTTGTAGATTGTGGCAGTCCCACTTTAGGTTGTGAAGAAAAAAGGGTCAAGATTCGATTTAGTTCACATTGCTGTTTTCGATATCGTCTATAATTTTGAGGAAAGTGATTAACATTCAAAGAGTTTTTTTTTCGGACAATTGAACTCATTCGTTTTGTTAACTTTGTTGTTCACAATGGATAATAAGCTTGGTCATGAAAAGTGGTTACACCCTGAAAGAGCTAGCCACAAAGGTGCTGTCTACAAAAGAGCTAGTACGATAAGGGCTATGTAGGAAAGAACTCAAGACACAATCAAGCTATTTTGAAAAATAATCTGAAGTCATGCATATTATATTTATGTAGGTTATGGGGAATCAAAATAAACGTAATCGTAACATCAATTTGAACGTGTAGCCGTTTGAAGCCGTACAGCTTCCTTTATTTTCTATGCTTAGTTTAAATAAGGTATTACCAATTGTCACTTCACTTAGCACTTTTGTAGCTAGCTCTATTGTGGTTAAGCTCTTAGTGAGTGCATAAATAGAAAGTAGGCAAATAAAATGGATTGGCGAAATGTATGAACAACAAAAGTTAAGAAGAAGGAGTTAAATTGTCTGAAAAACACATTGAGTATTCAAGTCGGAATGCAGAGCTTGAAATTAACGCTGTCCCGTCGTCCCGGGGACAGTAAAAATGTGTCCGGGAAGTACAAATATCTTCCCCGGGATGCCTCCAGGACGGAAGTGATTATAAAAAATTGGTTAACAAATCTTTCTTTTTTTTTTTAATAAAAATCACTTGGGGGGGGGGGTACATTTCCTTCAGGACAGTTAAATTTGTTTGTTGGGACGGTTCCGGGACAGTAGTGAATAAAGTTAGTCAAAAGTTTGAAATAAGAAAAAATTATCAATATAGGGCATAGCATTTTGGAGCTTTTTCAGTAGTCTCCACCAGGCCATAATTTTCGTAACCAGTTGAATTGATAGGTTAAGCTTATTTATAATCTTTTTTCTTTTCTTTTTAGGCTTCCGTACTTTAAAATTATGGACGTTAGCTTTTGGTGGGGTCTATGAAAAAGACCCAAATTAACAAGGGAGTGGAACAGGAGTAAGTGTCCACACAAGCAGGTAAAGCAACCTGTGCTCTACAATGGGTGAAGTCTGGCAGGGAGGAAGTGCTTCTCAATAGGAACCCTGGGGAGGAAGTGGCCCACTTTTAAGAGGGGTGCATAGATTTGGGGAAGCCTTTCACTGAATGAGGTGAAGGAAGAGAAAAGAAACAACAACAAAAAAAAGGAAACAAAAAAATGAGAGGGGGGTCTAAAAGTAGTTTAGACTACTGTAATTTACTTTACTTTGGCTTGAATAAATCGCAAATTAACAAACTACAAAAAGTTCAAAATGCCGCTGCTCGGTTAGTTTTTAAACGTAGGAAATGCGAGTCAATTAGGACCGGCATTATCAGCCTACATTGGTTTAGGATAGGAGAGTCGTGTTCAAAATTTTAATTACAGTATTGAAATGTCTGCATGATGTGCCCTTATGAACTGTGCTCTTATTAACATCCAATATTTAGATGGTTTGGTTTTAGAACTTGTCTTTAGGAATATGACTCATGGGCACAGAAGTTTCAGCTATATAGCACCCAGACTTTGGAATCAATTATCCTATTATGTCCGGAATATACATACATTAGCAAGTTTTAAATAAAAAATAAAAACTTTCTTGTTTCGAGACTTTCATAATATGAACTCGGTAAATAAATACACTTCGTAACTGTATCTCCTGCTCCTTTATTGACAAGTTGCACTTTCTTTTTACTCTTCTTTAATAGTTCTTATATTTTTACGGAGTCATTCCATGTCAAATCAACAATTTTTTAGGGCAAATTTGGCACAATTATAGATCTTTAGGAGACAAATTGAATGATACCTGTCTCACATCTAGCCCCAAAAATGTATATAAAAGTTTTAGATCTACTTGAGTACTTTAAGATGGTATATAAATGAGCTTTCTAGGTGTAAAAAGAACTGAGATATTGATTTTCAAACTTTGTCATTACCTTCAAAGATTCACATTTTTTGCAAAGTTCAGAGGTCAGTATCTCCGGAACACTTTGAATTTGAATAAAATCCATGATGATCATGGTTTAACCCCTTATTGATTTGACAAGGAATGACCCTACTGCAATTGATTGCACATGTTTTCAAGCACTTTTGTGTAGTGGGGACTGAAGTATTGAGTTCCTGAGAAAGGCTGCTTTCTATAAATGCATTTATTATTATTATTATGAAAATAAACCACAAAAAAATAATGCAAAAAAAACCTAAAAAAAACCAAAACAATCCAGGTGGATAATCTGAGAGAAAACAATAAAAATAAATCCCACATTTATAGGGACCAGGAAAACTTGAATCCCATAAAAGATAACAGAAAACATTGACTGACCCATTAATCAACCCATTAACTGTGTCAGGTGGCAAGCGTAATAGAAATCCACTGCAAGATAAAAGCCCTTGTCCATTGCAAGTAATCCATTTCAAGATAAAAGCCCCAACTCACAGATAGAACTGACTTGCCATCAGTTACAATAAAACGGAAATTTTATTGAGTTAGCCATAGAACGCGCAAAATGACGGAAATTGCTGTCATTCACAATTAATGGGTTAATTAAACAAAAAAAAAAAAGCCTCATTTTGAAAATAAAAACTTTAATTGAAAAAAAGCTCAAAAAGATAAAAGAAAAAACAAAAGGTAGAAGCTGAAGAAGGGTTTAGGCACAGTGAATGCACCCGCGGCGGGGGGTCAATACATGCACTTACCTTGTGCTGTCAGTGACAAAACTTTGGGCATGTCCCCAGCACATTGACAACAGAGTGCGCACAGACACAAGAAGACTGTGCAAGTTCAACACTCTAAACCTTGCATAGTCTGCTAGCTTCATGCTTTTTAAGCTAGTCTCACGCAAATCTAAGGAGAAAGAGAGGCAGAAAGAGATTTCAGTAAGTATAATTGATAAGATAAGAAGAGGGTGAAACGATGCTATTTTTATTGCTGTTAACTCTTAATGTCATACACCGCTGGAAGCCGCTACTAACAGCTCTGGAGCTTTTATGTACTGGAAACCACATTTGTTACACTTGCGTTATTATGTCAAAAGTAGGGCTCGAAATTAACGTTTGGACGGAAGTGATTTGAAAAGAAAGATTTTTTTTTTTTAAAAACCACTTCCGTCCAGGATGTGTCGGGAATAAAGGGTGGGGGGGTATCTTTTTCTTTTTCAGGACGGTTCTGGGAAGGTAGTGAATAAAGTTAGTCTGGTGGCCTGGTCAAAAGCAAAAACAAAAAAAATCAAAAACTTTACCTAAACTTGAAAGGGAGGTAACAATGGTCAGTAATTATTCCCCTTGTTATTAACATCTAAATTTTCGGCAAAGTTGGACGACTTCAAAAATGGACCGCATCCTAAGGACTGATTTGACGGGTCACAGCTAACTTTTTTTTTTCTTTCATACTAAGCTAGCACAACAATGACGGTTTAAGTTTTTAGTAAAGAACGATTATTTTATTTTGTTTTTTTTATTAAATCAAGTATTGTAAACTATTTTTATTAATTTTTGACTGCTATTTACCCCTCATCTTAATTTTTAGTATTTTTTTTTTTTAAATCACAATGTGTAAAACAGTTTACAATAAACGAATAATAATAACTTTTTTACTAAACCCAAGTTGAATTGTAATTAAAAAAACTAAAAGTTGAGATGAAGGTAAATAGTAGTTAAAAATTAATAAAAATGGTTTACAATACTTTGTCTAAATAAAAATTAAATAATAAAATAATTGATCACTTTTTTTACTAAAACCAAAACAATAACACTGCCATGTCAGCCTTAATGAAATTGTGATTAAACAAACTAAAAATTAGGATGAGGGTAAATAGTAGTAGTCAAAAATTAATAAAAATTGTTTACAATACTTCATTTAAAGGGGTGATCAATGAATAAGTTACTTCTCTCGCCTTTTGTTGGGCAGTGATCACTAAAAAAGTCCAATATTTCAAATAAGAAGCGTGACACAAACTAAGGGATCAATTTAGCAAAAACATACATTGCAAATCAAATCCCCCCCCCCACAAAAAAATAAACAAACTAAACATAAGGAGTAAATGTTTAAATTTTCAGCTCTCTAACTCCATCGGTGCAGCTTGTACATGTGATACATACATAGCCAGCCAGACAAACTTAAAAACTGAAGAAACCTATGTTGACAGTTTTGGTGATGGTTTCTAATTACCACGTTAGACCGGGACATAAAATACAAGACTCGGTCTAAAAATAGAGTCGACACAGAAACCAGCCGATACATTGGCGACACAGTAAAACCTGCAATAGGAACACTTTGTCAGTATTTCATACTAACTTCAAAGTCTCCAGAAACTCGGCTCATGGAAATATCATTACCAAACAGAATGAATTGATGGTTTTTACGGGTACTTTTGAATTTTGGTGCATTCAAATATCTGGGTTCAAGAAATCGAGCAGTATCATTGACAGATTTGGAATCAATGAAGAAGGTGATTACCCCAGCTATTTCCTTTTTGGAAAACTCAAACAATTGCATCGGCATTAGAATTTGGTTAGAAATTGGCACAAGCAGCTAGATGTATTTTTTGGAGGAAGGTATTATTAAGAAATGGAAAAAATTAAAATAAGAGCATCTGGAAACTGGAAACACTTGCATAATTAACACCTAATTACTGGTTTATTGTGGGCAGTCTAAAAGTAGAAATATATGTTATGGATTGACATTTTGCATTTTTCTAATAAAATTAATAAGTGGGCCAAATACTAGGTAATAGATAGTTTTTGTTCATAAAACATACAGTCTTGATACGTAGTGATATAAACCCTTGATAGTTAGGTAAAATTATTAGATTATTCAGATTCAAAAATCGAAAAATATTCAATATTTTCCGGATTTATTTCTCACATGGATACAAACAAACAGTGAAAATTTGAAAAAAATTTGAGGACAGACCCTAGGTGAAATTGGCTGGAATGACCCATACCCCAAATGATCCACGAACCGGCCCAGCATCGAAGTTATCAACAGAAATAAAAGGAACACACAGTTTCCTTGAAATCAACAAATTTTGTTGTCTTTCCATCCAGTCAAGTAGGAGAGCCCTTTCTCCGTTATGGACCAAAATCTTATATTTCCCTCCACAGAATTTTCACCCCCGTAAATGTACAACCATGCGACAAGACATCTTAAATCGTCGAGAAGAAATACTGGTATAATTCTACACCAGTCCTAATAAGATTGATAATATTAAAATAGAATAAATGAGTGGCTGCACATAAGTGCCCAATGAACAATTTTTAAAAAGTTGATATTTTTGTTACTGTTAGAGCTACAATGCTCAGTTTTATTTTCATTTTGAAGCTTGAACATTCTGTGAATCATAATGCAGAGTGTTCAGGCTTCAAAACAAAACAAAACTGAGCATTGTAGTTCTAAAAATAACGAAAATATCAACTTTTAAAAATGGTTCGTTAGGCACTTTATCACGCACAGCCACTAAATATCTTCATTTCATTTCCAGTCTTCTCTGAACAGTCCAAACAACCAACCAACACATTTTATGAAACCATTTTCAGGTCGGCATTCGCTTTAGAGTTACCATTCATGTTGAGACCATTGCAACAAAGCATCTGTGATGATCCAAAAGAAACTATTTTTCTTTCAGAAGAAAAAATGCAAATATTCTTTTCTACCTGGAAAAGACTGGAGATTGATCGACTGAAATAAACTCAAATTTTACTTAAGATAAGGGGACAGTTTAAACGTTCTCCTCACAAAAGATCCAAAAGTTTCTGAGCAACCTCATTTTATTTTCTGTTTTGTATACCCCACTTTTTGAAAGTTCACTTTACACAAAAAAAGAAGAAAAAGGAGTGTTTGCTTTGCAGGCAAGCCGTTATAGAGGCAGTGCATACCCTCTTTCTCTCTCTGGTGTTCTGTACTTCCCACCACCCCAAACTCTGATTAATCAGCCTAACATACCATCACACCATTTTGGGGGGTCTGGGAACACTTAAAAGATTTCCCATTTAATTAATGGTAATTGCTTCTTTGCTTCATGCCAATTCGGCTTCTGAAAGCTTTTTATAAGAATGCTCTACTTTCACATAGCGGGTGAAATTTTTATCCTTTTCTACAAGCCCACTGGATTAAACTGAACCTCTAGATCCCAACTTCAATGCTCTAACCATTGAGCTATCTTGCCACCGTGCATAACAGTCACGTATTTCCGAGTAAAACTGGAAACTGCACCATTACGTAAAAGAAACGTAAGCAATAATCAATTTGGTTCTCAAATTGCAGAGAGAGAGAGATAGAGAGAGAGAGAGAGAGAGAGATAGAGAGAAATAGAGAGAGAGAGAGAGAAATAGAGAGAAAGAGAAATAAAGAGAAATAGAGAGAAAGAGAAAGAGAATCAAGACTCGTTATCTTAGTTATTCTGAAAAGAAATCCTAGCAATTTCAAACCAACCTTCCATTAAAAAAGTCAACATTTGATCAATACCATACTGCAGTGGTTCCCAAACCCATGGTCGAGACTCAAATGTGTGTTGCAAGAATGCACCTGAGGGTGTATATATCAGGGGTGTATATAATTGACCCAACTTTAATTAAGTACTCACATATGTCAACTGGGAGATGAGATATGAAATTCTGTTTTGTTGGTGTATGCAGGCGACCATTTTGTTTCATGCAAATGAGGTAGTTTTCTGAAAGAGAACATCCTAAGGAACATTTTGGTACCCTAAATGTAGAATCATGAGGGGGGGGGTGCACGGTAGCCCCTGCTGGCCCCCCCGGACTAAATTCTTTCCTGCCTCCTTTTGATCCCCACATGTTTTTTTTTTATTTTCTTCCCCTCCCCACGAAATGTTGCTGAAATATATACATTTGACACCTTTGATAGGAGTTTGGATACTCATACTGTAACATCTAACTATTTAACAATATAAAATAGCTAGTTTAAACCTAGAGGTTCACTCCTGACCTTGTTCCCCCCAAATTATATCCCTTGAAGTACGAGTAAGATGGAGTTAGTTCCCCCAATCAATACTTCTAGTCTTTTAAACTATGGTATTCCTACTTTTACCAGCTTACACTAATCTTGACAGTCACCTGATCAAAATGGCATATATAAAATTCCCTTTCTTTCCCTTAGGCAATCCATTTCTACTTTAAGTCCTCTAGTAATCTCTACACCACATCCTCTCTTTCCTCTTCCCTTATATTTTCTTCCCCTTTAATTTTGCCTTTGATTCTCGCCCCCCCCTCCTCCCGAAGGTGGGAATAGTCAACTTTATACACTGAAAAATTTAACGAAAATAAGAAAAAAAATGAAAAAAATGTTAAATAAAAAAAATAGTGCAAATGTATTTACATCACAATTTCGGAATAGAAAAGCATTATTGAGATTCTGGAAGAGGGAAATAATTGTGAATAATAAAGCATCTACAAATGTTCACATCCAATACTTGTACTGTCCATGCCAGAGGATATCTCATATCAGTTTATTTGTCCTTGCTATGTCACTTGTCTGCTTCTTCCACCGAAGCAGAACATATGACTTTCTTGCACTACCTGACCCAGGGATTGATTTCAAGACAAGGCAGGTTACTAGATCCGCTTAACCAATGCTTTTATCTACTCTTCCATGTAATCCTGTAGGACACATGATTTATCAGTCTAAAACTCTGTACAAATGTTCATACACAGATGTAACATTAAAAATCTTGAAACTGGTCTACACCTTTTTTTTAGTCTGAAAAAAATCAGGAATGGACTCTCAAAATTCCCATCACCAGATGAATTTATGGGCTGAGTAGAAAAGCTACTGCTGGTATTACTCAGATATTTACCCGGTACAGTGGTCATTGTTCTACATATTAAGAAATTTTGTGGTACTAGGGCATTTGTGTCCTGGTTAACTGTGTCCAGACCAAAAGTGTCCAGTCATTTGTGTCACAATATATGTATACAGTCATGACTTACGGATGCGAAATATGGAAATTAATAAAACGAGCTGAAAACCAACATAGAATAGCACAGAGAGCCATGGAAAGAGCAATGCTAGGAATAACTAAGAGATAGAAAAAGATCAACATGGATCAGAGGGAGGTCTAGAGTGAAGGATATACAAATTATTAAGCAGCATAAATGGAGATGGGCTGGTCACCTAGCATGAAGAAATGACAATAGATGGGGGGTGGGGGGGACTAACTGACTGGTGCCTATGGGACAGTAAACGCAGTAGAAAAAGACCAGTTACAAGATGGAGAGATGAGATAGAAAAGTTTGCTGGTAAAACGTGGCAGAGGTTAGCACAATCCAGGTCGTCATGGAAGGAGATTGTCCAACAGTGGACATATAACAGATAATGAAGATGATATGTATACTTTATATTAGAGGGATTTTTGTCCAACCAAGAAATAAGAATATCAATAAGCACCTTCAAGCATTAATTGCAGATTACAATCCTGAGGACAAATTAAGTTTCTTACGAGGGGTTTCCCACAACAACCATACTTTAGCATAAATTTAGACTTTTTAAGTCAATAAAATTAAAAAAAATTATATTTGTGAAATTATATCGGTATGGAAATGTTCAGAACACAAAGATAAGAAATTATATCTAATATGAAATACATATATATTGGGATACAAATGTCCAGGAAGCAAAAACCTGGACGTAAATGCTCAAGGACGTAAATGACTTGGATGCATTTGACCAAGACACAAATGCCCTAGTACCGATTTTTTTTATCTATTAAAGCTGAAAGAATGTCAGGATCTGAAATAGTATTATGTTGATATAAAAGTTCCCAGTGCCACCTTCTGAACAATGTTAGAGAAATCTTAAAAGTGTCTTTGAATTTAACTCAGCTCTTTATTGCTTGGGTGAGCATACTCTTCAAGAATTGGTTGCAAAAAACTGATAATCTTACTTTTTGGGGGGTGAAAATCATGGCTGAATATAAAATGCACATTCAACACTGTTTACTCTTTATGTTTAATGTGGGAAAAGGTGTAGTAGAAGCTAGGCAATGGATCACTGGAGCTTACAGCAATGATGCAGTAGGTGCAAGCATGTGTTGGGGATGGTTTACAGAGTTTTAAAAAGGAGATGTTAAGCTGTGGGACAAAGAAAGGTCTGGAAGACAGAACTTGAATATTGATGAATTGGAGTGTGTTTTGAATGAAAATACAGCACAAACATGTATAAATAAAAGAAAACATTTTTTTTAAAAAGAGGGAGCGTTAATAATATTAGTTATTGCCCGTTAATGTTTGTTTCGTTTTAAGTGATATATAAACAATTATGGTTCCGGTGCTGGGGGAATGTAACAGAATGTGCGTGTCATTCAAACATCGGACATCCAAAATTGTCCAATTAAGGCCCTACTCAGCGTTACCAACATTGATATTTTTTGTTGTGTTTAGATATAAGAAATTGTTTTTAGATATCGGATATCAGTTCTAGCCACTTTTAGCTATTTATTTTCATTATTGTGATAATAATCTAGCTACTTTTAGCCACTATTAGCTATTTTTATTTTTTTCTGTCCATTTTGACCGATTTGGAGCAGGTTGACTGAAGTTGTCCGTTTTTTTTTAACATTTGAGTCCGATTTTGAGAAAACTAATCCAGCAAACCTGCATTCAATACAGAGTGAATACAATTGGATATTGGATGTGGACTTTAAAAATTAACATGTATTTGCAGAAAAGTTAGGAGGATTCATCAACTGTAGTACATTGTTTCCAAGCCTTAGGAAAAATTCAGAAGCTACGAAAATGGGTTCCACATGAAATTACAGAAAGGAACATCAGTCAGTGTTTAAACCCACCATGGGCAAACTGTGGGCCGCATGCAGCCCTTTTGACTTTCTGAATGCTTAATTCCATGAGGAAAATAACGTTTTATTAAAATTTCATCTAAGAAAAAGGGAACCCTTTTTGAAGAAATCAGAAAATTCCAGGATAAATGGACAAATGATTACTTCTTTGTTGAAGTAAAACAGAGACCAATGTGTCTAATATGATCTGAATCCCACTCCGCATTTAAAGAATTTAACGTTAAGCATCATTACATAACTAGACATTTCGGGTATGATACATTTAAAGAAGATATTAGAAAGCTTAAAATTGAAACACTAAAGAAACAGATCGGTAGCCTAAACATGCTTTTTTCTAAAAGGCAAACAGAGCTCAGCGAAATGGTGCATGCAAGCTATGTTGTTAGCAAAAAAGTTCCTAACATGCTAAAAATTATTCTGACAGTGAATTTGTGGCCCGGTTTATGATTAGCAATATCTCATGGGGCCTGCTGCTCGAAAAAGGTTGCCCATGCTTGGTTTAAAGACTTATCTTTCTCTTCTTGCTCAACACAAAAAAAGTCAGTATGGTGACCAGCGATGAAAAATGCATTTCATTAGAAGAATCCCAAATGAAGAAAATCATGGCTAGATCCAGCATTCAACATTTCAACCTAAACGGTATCTATAGGGGGAATAAAGTTCTTTGTATATGGTGGGATTCAAAGAGAATAACGAATTTGCTGTTATAACCAGGGCTGCGGAGTCAGAGTTGGGGTTAAGGAGTTGGAGTGGGAAGAAATTTTGGGTTTCTAGAGTCAGAGTTGGAGTCAGTATTTTGGAGTAAACTATTATTTAACTATTGTATAGCGGCTGAATGTCCTGGACTTGGATAGAAAGGAAAAACTTGCTTGTAAAAATATCTGGACATATTTTTATTACATAACATACACCTTTGTCGGCCAGAGAGTGAAGAGTGGGAGAGAGATGATGGGTGCCGAGAGACCGTTCCCTGGTCTTATGTTTTCCCAGCCCTAGGCGGTCTGCCTCCTGGCTGCTTGGGTCCTCTCTTGTCTGTCCCCAACAGGGACAGTAGTCTCAGGCCTTCCAGCTCCGCTGATGTCAGTCTCTTCTTGGAGTGTCCCCATCTCGTTTTTCTGTCCCCATCTCGTTCTCTGTTCAGGTCTGCTTTATAGGTTTCTCGAACGCCTACGCAGGTGTCATTCACATCCTGTTGGACACCTACGCAATATACCTATTTCCTAAAGTGACCGGGGTCACTTACATTTCCGCACAGGTGTCTGAACCCAGAATATCCTTTTCGTCGCAGGATATCATAACATAACTATGTTCATGGAATAGCATGAATTTCACTCTATTTATTTAAGCAGAACGTTTTCTTTTCACTATTTATTCTGGTTTATTTAAGGCTGTCAAATTAAAGATGGAAAAAAAGCAAATTCGAGCAATTTTGTTGTATGAGTTCAAAATGGGATGTAAAGCAATGAAAGCTGCTCGCAACATCAACCAAGTATTTGGCCAGGGAACCTTAGAATAAATGGTATGGAAACCTATCTATGAACACAGCTTTTCACCGACACAGTATTAGAAATGAAATTAAAGATCTTAACAGATGAAATCCCACGTGCAGGTACGACCTCCTTACTTCCGAACTCAAATTAAGAAGAAAAAGTATAGTACACCTGAAGAAGGCAGTTGAATGGATCAGCCGAAACATTGTGTTAACAACACAAACAATCATCCGAAAAACTATTTGAATGTTAATGACCAAGTCTCAAAACTATAGACATTATCTTTATAGCCTATGTTTGTTTGATAGCCACCTGTTGCCACTTAAGACACCAAAATGTGTATGTGGCATTTACAGGGGACATTTTTATCCAGTACTACTTATGGTACGCAGCAGGTAAAATTTATAAATTGCAGTGTTTTGGACTAGACAATACTTCCAATTTATTTAACAACTAACTAGAATAGTACCCATCAAAAATGACCGGGTTATTTACGCATGAGAGGGGTTCTATTTACAATGTAACTGTATGGTGAACTGGACCGGTACTTTCAGTTCATTGTACGGAAATGAGGCTTTGAAGCATGTTGTTACTTCCCTTGAAGGTTGTTAACTAGGTTTCTTTGATATTTTAATGACGATTTTCCATGTTTTCATTAAGATTGTTAGTGTCTAATAAATTAAAAGCACAAAATATTCCTGGCCAAAAAATTGTTTCTATTTTTTTCCAACTTGGTTAACGGATGTAGATCCTTACCAATAATTTTAAAACAATAAGGCAACAGAATCGGGTAAAAACGAATTTCTTTTATAATATGAGAAATATATCAGTTTCATTTGTGAAAAATCAGAGATGCCTATGTTTGTTTTCATCCTACTATAAAGATAGTAGCAGTAGTAGTGATGTAAACAGGATCACACAGAGATAGCTGTGTGCTTTAACAAGTGCAAACACAGACAAGCTTCGCTTTACATCCTTCCTTTATTTCTGTTTGCTTTAGTGTGACAGAACCAACAGACAAACAAAAAAGTGACAATATTTTATATTATAAGATAAAATTGGTTACTTTTCGCTCACTGTTAATAAGCTTTCCAAATGTGAATGACCTATATTTCTTTTTAAATTGAATCTTGCTTCAACTAAAAACCATTCACAAACCCACACAATACAATCGAGCATCAAGAAGTACATTTAAACAGAGACCACTTTCTGTGGCAATGTAGCAGATCTGCTACAAATAGGACAAGCAGCCATTATGTTTTGGCCTCACTTTCGAATCAAATTTTAGCCGTCATGCATTGCTATTTGTAACCTTCCTAACATGTTGCTAGACAAATTTCACTATTCAGATGCACGGGAAGAAGTTTATATGTGCTCAATTTTGTCCTTGATAACGTACGTTTTCTGCCCTAACTTTGGCTTGCTTTTTCTGTTTTTCTCATGGAGATATTCATTGAATGTTTCACATTTTAAAATCTTCATACACTGATGATTTAGATATAGTAATCTTTTTTCAGTGAATACTTGAAAACATGTGTAGCATATTTGCTACATTGACACACAACGTTCGCATCACGTCAAGATAAGCAAACTTCCTACATGTTGGAATTATGACTGTATTTATTACTAGGGCTGGGTTACAAAAAAAAATTTAATCGATTCGAATCCATTGTGGACTATCATAGGAAATGAGCCCGTTAGCAAACTTCAGACAGATATTTTATATGTAATAAACATTATTGTATCCACATCCCAATATTTGTTATTTTTCATGTGCCAATGTAGCATATCTGCAACAAATAAGTTCTTTTGGGGGGCAGAGAACAAAAATGTTTCCTCAACTAGCTGAATTGATGTCCATTCATCCAGTTGTTCATGAAAAATATTTAAAGCAGAGAAAAATAGAAAATATAAGAGGGGAATAAAATAAAGGGTAAAGAAGAATAGTAATAAACAGTCTTTCTTCGTTTCATTGAAGTAGACTATACAGTGTTTATAATTAATGTATACCAGGGCTCCATACATTTCTGACAACACGGGTACACTAGTTCTACTACACAAGTAAATCAGGTAAAGTTGTGCCTAGTGAAAATAGAGATAATTCAACATCTGTTGCAAATACAGCCGAGTGAGGGAATACGCTAACCAGCGGTCACCTCACATACAAACAAAGCAAAAAGCCAATCTATGTATATAATGAACAGTGTGCCTTTTTCTGTTTGTTTCTCTGTCCGTAACAATGGACTCTTCCACTTCAAGGTAACAATTTTGCTATAAAAATTTCTCCTACCCATCACTTGAAACAATGGACTCTTTCACTAAAACTAGTTCGGTGTGATAACAATTGGGTAATGAGTGGGAATTAGGTGGAGTTACCCAGCCCGGATGGTGTAATGGTTAGCACATCTTCCTCACATGCAGAAAGGTTGCAGGTTCGATTCCCAGTACCAGGGCTCCAGACTAACTAACCGGAAAACAATTTTAACCGTCCCGAAGGAAATATATAAATGGTCCCAAAATCAAAATGTTGTTTCTTTACTTTGTTATTATCATCTATAGTTGTTAGTAGCATAATAAAAATACCATTAAAATGTTGAGGAAATAAATAATTGTCAAACTCCAGTCCAAACCTGGAGTTGACTTTGTTTTTCTACTGTAACAAAAACAACAAAATGACAAGAACAATCCTCACCAATTTAAAATCACTTCCGTCCCAAGGAAGATATTTGTTCGCCCCGAAACCATTTTACCATTAATTTCAAGCCCTGATGTATACACTTCATAACTTTTTCATTTCCCAATGAATTATATTGCATTTTGGACAATATTTTTCCTTTTTATTTCTGATGCAATGATTCTCTCTGAAACAAGGAGATGCTGCTGTCTGCTGATAAATGCTGTTAAGTGCACTAAAACTTTATTTTTCATTCATAAGTTTCTTTGGTTTTTTGGGGTTTTTTTTAAAAGTTTAGTTTTTTTGATTACCTGGGGACATTATTTAGTCTCATATTGTTATTATTATCAAACTGTTGTATTTTATTATCGGATTCAAAAAAAAAAAAAAAAAAAAAAAAAAAAGAAGTATATCAGCATTATATATCAGCCAAATCTGCTCTCTACATATCGGCATCGGCCAATTGAAAAACCCATATCGGTCGCCGATTAGTAAATAATCTTTAGGTGTGTCGCAAAATTAAATATAATTTTGTATATCTTTCAAAAGATAATTTTCCTGGGTCAGTTGAACTGCTGGGATGACATTATATATTTGGTTTGGCTAACAAAATTTAAGTTATATGTTGCAAAAAAGATTATTTTAAAAAAGTGTGTTGCCAATGTAAAAGGTTTTGCATTGTATCCCAAATGTCATAAACAGATTTGTTTTTAAATGGTATAAGGTGAGTTTCAAAGAAAATAAAAAGGTTGGGGTCATTTAAATGTTTCTTTACAAAACAAAGGCTAACAGAACACATGAAATGAAATATGCTTCTCAAACTGTGTGCCACAGCACAATAGTGTGCCACATAAATCTTTACAACTATGCAAACATGTATTTCAAGCCTTGAACGTGTCCAGTACAGGTATTATGTCTGTCCCGCATCAAAGTTGCCAATCTAGTGATTTTATCACTAGATTTTGTGAGATCTCAATCTTTTTAGCGACACATGAAAGGAAAAAGGGGTGATGAGTACGTATATCAGTATGCGGATATAAGTTTCATTCATTATCTACTGAAATATATTACATTTTACATACAGTCCCTTCTCTCCCTGACATAATAATTCTTATTCTTTTAGTAGAGAAGGAATAAAGTAGATAAAAAAATCACTTGGAATATTCACACACACACACACACATATATATGGGAAACCGGGGCAGAGTGAATCATTATGACTTTTTACAAATGTGAATACACAACAGGACAATTACTATTTCCTTTTCACACGTCAACACATCCGCTATCTTATTTTTATGAAAGACTTGCCTGCTTGAGTATTGCTGTACAGTGTGCAAACTAAGGGACCTAATTTTAAACCAAAAGTAATATTGAGAGTTACTCTTACTTTCATTATATGGCCACAACTATGCAGAATTTTCTAATTGTGCAATATGAGGTTAAATTAAGTTAGTGTTAGAATTATATTTTGTCTAAACTGCAATTTATAGAGATCTAAGGTTATCTTTCTCAATGGTATGTGTGGGGCACAGTGGGTCACTTCTGGGACTGAACCATTTCAATTCTTTTAATTAAAATTACTCTTGTCAATTCATTACATGTAGTTTATAAGGAAACTAAAAGAGCATTTTAATTTTACTTTGGTATCATTCTTTTTTCTTAAATTGCTTTTGAGACTCTGTGAATGTGATTTTGTGTTAAATGTTACCTTTAGTGTGTCTAACTTTTCCCAATGAATGTTTGAGAGATTTTTATGTTCACTTTTTGTAACATAAACGACACTTCAACTCGGTTATGCTACTTTCATCTACATCACTTTAACGAATATCAGTGTCGTCAGCATCACTTTGGTCTAAAATCACTTTTGTCTCCACAATATCT
>VCCN01004562.1:1700253-1712402 GCA_006491835.1 Architeuthis dux | reverse complement strand
AAATCAATGTGTAACAATTAGGAAAACTTTCAAACCTGAAGATCCTTTGACATTGACCTCTTGACTATACAAAAACACCAGTGTGATTGGCAAATGGGACCTCACACTTTCACAACACTTTTATAGATTCAGGGGGTAAAAAAGCAGAAACATTCTACTAGCAGCATATTGATAGTTGATTGGGACTGGACAAACAACAAAATTCATTATTTTCAATTGAAAATATGGGTGCGTTTTATTCCCGTCGATAGCTTCAATTCTGTGCCAGTTCGCGGGTCACTTTGAGGCATCGAATTCAGCTTCAGTTAAAATCACTACCAGTGATGATAGTAGTTCAAAAATCAAGGCTTCTTCCTCCTCTCTCACGGGCGGAGGAGCCAAGCCTTCTGCTGGTTCGACCCGTCACTCCTGGCTACCTCTAAACTGCCGCCCGATTTTAAATCGACTTCCTAAAAAAAAACCAGTGAAGCTGATTGGTCGGATGTATTCCCTTTGTTCTAACTTTGTCAGCCGTTTGACCTATTTTCTAGCACCGGGAATATGGTCACGTATTACTACCATTCCCCAAAATGTCTCCCCTCTGTATCCTCCCTCCTTCTTAGAAAACGAACACACAACCAGAGTGTATTTCATTACACAAACAGACATGAGTGAATACATAGACCTCTTCCGACTTCATTGGCAGCGGTAAACAACAGTGTGGGGAGGGGGGGGCTTCTTTCAAAGAATGTCCAAACCCAATTGTTGGATTATAATTGTTTTCTATTATTGGAGAGTTCAGCTTTGCCAACAAATACAAAAGTGAGAATGAATACAAAGGAAATGTGATTCAACGCACACGAACGAAAAAGTAATTTGAAATTGGAAATATTTCAACATTCTTATTACTTCTTTACCCATGAGACTCAATAAGCATTTTATTGCAAGAATTGACAATCTATATCAGCCATTCTCAACTGGAGCCCCTTTGGGGCCTTGGCACATTTGAAGGGGCCCCATAGACTGAAACAATAATTAATGAATCCGCCTATCAGTTCGTGTTGTATCCCTGTCTCATGGGATATGTTGTGTGGTGTCTGAGGTAGGCTGTCACCTACAGACGGATGGACAAACATTTGGTGAATTATAATAAGATATTTTCTATTATCTGAGAGTTCAGTTTTTGGCAACAAATACAAAAGTGAGAATGAATAGAAAGAGAAACGTAATTCAAAAAAATATGAAGAAAGAATAATTAGAAATATTTCAACAGACATATTCTTCATTGTATGTGGTTTGTTCAAAATAATTTTCTTGTCTTTGTTAGAAACTGTCAGCATAGGTTTCTTCAGTTTTTAGGCTGGTCTGGCTGGCTGTGTATGTATGTAAGTATCATACATACAGGCCCACTAATGGGCTCCAGACTAACTTTTTTCACTATCGTCCCATTAAAATGTTGAGGAAATAAATAATTGTCAAACTCCAGTTCAAACCTGGAGTTGACTTTTTTTGTTTTTCTACCGTAACAAAATGACAAGAATGGAGGTGTTTTTATTATGCTACTAACAACTAACAACTATAGATGATAATAACAAAGTAAAGAAACAACATTTTGATTTTGGAACCATTTACATTTCCTTCGGAACGGTTAAAAGTATTTTTCAGGACGGTTTACATTTCCTTCGGGATGGTTAAAATTGTTTTCCGGGACGGTTCAGGGATGGTAGTGAAAACAGTTGTCTGCATTCTCATATACATTTTTTTCCCTTTCATCTGTCACTAAAAGGATTTTTTCAGATCTGAATACAACAAAAACAAAGATATATTTAAAGACTCGTATGTTAAAACTTTGTAAGGACTTATAATAAGAAAATATCAATTTTATATATGCTGTCATTTCTGACAACACAGGTACACTAGTTCTACTACACAAGTAAATCAGGTAAAGTTGTGCCTAGTGAAAATAGAGATAATTCAACATCTGTTGCAAATACAGCTGAGTGAGGGAATATGTTATTGTTAGCCAAATAGAGCAACGGTCACCTCACATACAAACAAAGCAAATCTATGTATATAATGAACAGAGTGACTCTTTCTGTTTGTTTCTCTGTTCGTAACAATGGACTCGTCCACTTCAAGGTAATAATTTTGCTATAAAAATTTCTCCTACCCATCATTTGAAACAATGGACTCTTTCACTGAAACTAGTTCGGTGTGATAACAATTGGGTAATGAGTGGGAATTAGGTGGAGTTACCCAGCCCAGATGGTGTAATGGTTACCACATCTGCAGAAAGGTTGCAGGTTCGATTCCCAGTACCAGGGCTCCAGACTAACTTTTTTCACTACTGTCCTGGAACCGTCTCGAAAAACAATTTTAACCATCCTAAAGGAAATGTAAACCGTGCTGAAAAACAATGTAAATGGTCCCAAAATCAAAATGTTGTTTCTTTACTTTATTATTATCATCTATAGTTGTTGGTATTTTTATTATACTACTAACAACTATTAAAATGTTGAGGATATAAATAATTGTCAAACTCCAGTTCAAACCTGGTGTTGACTTGTTTTTCTACCGTAACAAAAACAAATTGTCAAGAACAATAATTACCGATTTTTAAAAAAAAAAGAAAAGATATCTTCCCCGGACACCTTTTTAAAAAACATTGTTCTCCCAGAGAAGATCTCTGTTCGTCCCAAACTCATTTTTACTGTCCCCAGGGGCAATGTTAATTTTGAGCCCTGCCCAGTACGAGCAACGATTGTGGAAAACTCTTCATAGGAAAAAATTCCCCCAGCTATGGGTAAATAGCTGTGTATATTGGACTCTCTAGCCTTGGGAAGGCAACCAGTCTAGGAGAAGGACAACTCTGATTCCAAAACAGAGAGTGGAGCCCCCTTTTAAGGCGGTTTGACACTCAATTTGACGTCCTCCCGGCAGCTCCAAGCTGATGCCAGACGTATTGCTCTCTGCTTTCCTCTGGACTACTACATCAGTGAGGCCAAGAGGGGGGATTCTAACGACTGGGCATCCCAGGATTTCCATCTTTTTTTTTTTAAATTCCCCTCCAAAATAGGGTTTTAGTGGGGGATTCAATTCAAGCATATGCTAAATTGGTCACTAGTTTGTGCCCGCTTGCTTTTTGAAAATTCAGTCATTTCTTTAGTGATCACAGCCCAACTTTTTAATTGATCACCCCCAACACAGCATATATTGGTGGCTGTAATTCGTAATTTCCCTTGGAATGCTAGTTTCATGTAAGACTCACATTATCACAACAACATTTGTTTATTCAAATGGTTCTTCGGACGATTGAACTCCTTGTTATTTGTGTTGTAAACACATTTCGGCCAATCCATTCTTCGGCCTTCTTCAGGTGTAAAATCCGAGTGTGATGGGTTAAACAGAAGTTATGTTTAAATGGGATAACCCTTATAGCACAGGGACCGGGTGTTTCTGTGTCTTTGTCTTGTCGGGTTTAGGTTTGTTGAGAAGGAAGCAGAGAAAGATCAAAGAGGCAGCTCACATCAAAATGTCGACTAAATGCATTAGCCAGACAAGTGTGGATTTCAACCCGTTTTGGATCGGCCGAAACATTGTTTACAACACAAATAACAAGAAGGAGTTCAATCGTCCGAACGACCATTTGAATATTAATGACCATTCTCAAAACTATAGAAAATAACATTTGTTTATTCTGAAGTGATGATCTAGGATGTTTTACATAGCATAGCATACAAATCATTTCAATTGTAAAATGTTGACAAGATGTTTAATTTACAAGTGGCTTTCTCCTAACAATTTTCGGCAAATGAAAGTCTAAAAGCCCAAAATGCATGGATTGTTCCTTATTGGACAAAGACTTTTGTATTGTTTGTTCCATTATGTGACAAAGTAACAATTATTAGCTTTTGTCACAGGTGGTACTTGAATAACAATAGATTCATTAATGATTCAAACATTGAGAGACTGGTTTACCTTGGAGAGGTCAATTTATTCTAATAGACTACACGAAAACTGACAGATGCCAGGATTTGTTTTTTCCTGAACAGTATTATAGTGGGCATAGTTCATTTGATAAAGATGTTTTGGCAAAGTTTAACAACTTAACTGTCAAACATGCATTGCATCATAAGTACTGATTTGACCGATCATCGCTAAAGAAGCTAACATTTTTTAAACTTTCGTACTAAGCTGGCACGGCAATGGCTGTTTGAGTTTTAGTAAAAATGATTATTTTTTTTTATTAAATCAAGTATTGTAAACCATTTTTATTAATTTTTGACTGCTATTTACATTCATCCTAACTTTTATTTATTTTTTAAATCACAGTGTGTAAAATGGTTTACAATAAATGAATAATAATAGCTTTTTTATTAAAACCAAGTTGAATTGTAATTAAGAAACAACAACTAAAAGTTAAGATGAAGGTATATAGTAGTTAAAAATTAATAGAAATGGTTTGTCTAAATAAAAATAAATAATAAAATAACTAAATTACTAAAACCAAAAGAATAACACTGCTGTGCCAGCTTTATTGAAATTGTGATTAAACAAACTAAAAATTAAGAGTAGTCAAAAATTAATAAAAATGGTTTACAATACTTGATTTGCTAAAACTCAAACAGTCATTGCCGTGCCAGCTTAGTACTTGAGTAAACAGAAATACTGTATGTACGAAAGTAAAAAATGTTAGCTTCTTTATCGGTGATCAGTCAAATCAGTCCTTATGATGCAATCTATTTTTCACGGTTAAGTCGACCAACTTTGCCAAATTTCTTTGTATGGAACTAAGAGTTAATCTTGTTTCTTAAAGATGAAGCCAATACGGAGTTCAGACGTCCAAATGTTAACATCATTTTTTTTTTATACCAAGCATGAGGGACTGGGTAGTTTTGAAAACTGAATTGTCACATGTGCCTCTCAAACAAAAGAAACTCTTCTGAATTTCACTTGAATATTAGAAACTGTCAACCAAAACTTACAACATAGGTTTCTTCAGTTTTTAAGTTGGTCTGGCTCTGGCTGTATGACGTGTACTGGCCACATTTACCATCAACCGGGACTACTTTAATACAATGGGGTAAAATTTATATACTGGGGTTAATTTGATAACCTCTGATTTTTTTTAAATGATATTTTTCTATAGTGCTATCCAAATTCAACCTTTTTCTTTCTTTGTCAAACTTTGCTTTTGCAATACCTGCTGAAATGAAGTCAATGTATTGTGCCAGAGGTTTTTGCATTATGAAACGCTGACATGAATGTTTTTGTAAACCTTGCAGTTATGCTGCATTGTTTTCATTCATCCTCTGGGAATATTTCTTTGATGTTTATTAAATTTTAGTTTGTTTGAGTCTCATGTTTCTTGTAAGAGGTACTCCAATAAGTTTTTACAGGAAGATCTATAAATATAATCCGTTTTTTTGAAATTTCAAAGAAAACCATTGCAAGAAGTGAACGAAACAAAATATGGAAAAAGCCCTGAATATGGTTACGGCCCCGAATTACTAAAGCTTTATTTTATCATTATACCTGTTAGGGGCTTCTTTGATAGTTGTATCTTTCTTGAAAGTTTTCAACTTATTATGATCTCTTAGTTTTTAAAATGACTCCTGTTATCAATGTAACCCCACTGCAGGGATTACATTGATTTTTGGTGTAATTCTACAACTTATCAAAGTAACCCCAAACACTGGGTTACTTTGATAATAGACAAAATTTATAAAAAAATACTGAAAATGATATATCTGATGTTACCAAGCCTATTTACACAATAGCATAGACTAAGAATGTCATAAAAAAAATCAGTGTAGTGGTTCATAGCTATTTTAAATCAGATTTATCAAATTTCTATCAAAGTAGCCCCAACTTTGATAGAAATTTGATAAATCTGATTGACGGTAGACAGTACTTCTTATCATGTCTAGAAAAAACATTTTGATTTTTGAAAATTACCCCCCAAAATAGATTTTTTCAATTTACAATGTAAGTTTATGATTTGTCCCTTAGTTTTTGTCTGGTAGTGTTCACACAAGATTTTGATGCAATCCATTTTTGATGGTTAAGTTGTTAAACCTTGCCTTGATTTTATTTTTTATGTGATTTGTCTTTAGAAAATAAAAAATAAAAAATCATCTTGGGAAGAAAGGAGATTTAGACCTTATTAATTAATCTTCAATTTCACGCACAAGCCCTTCCCTTTGTATTATTAAGATCCTTGGATTACCAGTCAGAATCCCCCTCTCGGCCTCACTGATGCAATCCAAAGGAAAGCAGAGCTGCCAAAAGAATGTCAAAGTTGGCATCCAGCCAGCTTAAGGGGGCTCCAGTTCCAAGTTGTCTGTCTCCTAGACAGGTTGCCAACCATGACTAAAGAACCCAGACTGCTCTGCTATTTACCCATAGTCGGGAGGAGAAGAGATGTATTCATGCCTTTCCTAAGTGAACGCAAACTGTTTCAGTCAGAGTTTGAACTCAGTTTGCATATTCCACTTTCTGTGCTGTTAACCATTAGTCAGGGCTCCAGACTAACTTTTTTCACCACCGTCCTGAAGGAAATGTAAACCGTACCGAAAAACAATTTTAGTTTTTTTTTTTTAATTTTTAAAAATCCCTTAAGAAAAAAAAAAAGAAAAAAAAAAAGAAAAAATAGATATCTTCCCTGGGACGGAAGTGATTTAAAAAAAAAAAAAAGTTCTGTCCCGGAGTGTCCGGGGAAGATATATGTTCGGCCGAACACATTTTTAACAACGACGGGACAATGTTAATTTCGAACTCTGCATTAGGCCTCCCGCACCTTGTCAAAAAAAAAAAAAAGCCAAAGTGTTGCAGCAAATGATTCTGTTTTGTATTGCAGAGCAGGTTGTTAGCCGGCATCCTCATTGGCCGTTTAAACGGCTAATTCCCAATAAAAACCTAATTCTACTTTCTCAATTAAGCTGAGCTCTGTTTTGGCCATTTTTAATGTCTTTTGGCCATTTTTGGCTTCTTTTTTTTAAATACAAAAATGCAGACCTCGGAAAACTTCCCAATCCTATAAAAACAGTGAGGAAACCAAATTCCTAGCTAACACCCGGCAGACATAATTTCACTTAAGTGGAGATTTATAGCTGCTAAATACAAAACTTGAGTTGCAAGAATCTAATTTCCAAGCATAAAAGAATCCAAACTGTCCCCAATCAACAGGGGGGACGTTTTATATGGAATTATAGGGACAATAATGACAATTCTTCTGCATACTACTAGTACTACTATTACTATAACAGTTTGTGAATATCATTATTTCCCCTCTTCCAAAAGAAGCTTTTTTGAATCCAACTAAAGATTTTAAAAAAGAAAAGAATTTTAATAAAAGCCGAAATGCAAGAGAATAAATTGAAATTAAAAGAAAAGGGCAAAAACGTGATAAAAGCAGACGAGTGTGTATGTGTGTGTGTGTGTGTGTGTGGTCGTTGGATAATTAACCTGTTGACCTCTTTTAGTAACCAATCATCTGGGAGGTTTTCATTTAACGTAGGATTGAGTGACAAAGTTGTTGCAACATAAACAACACAAGCGCGAGAGAGAGAGAGAGAGAGAGAGAGAGAGAGAGAGAGAGAGAGAGGGGAGAGAGAGGATAGAGGATAGAGAGAGAGGAGAGAGAGAGGAATGGAGAGAAAGGAGAGAGGAGTGGGGAGAGAGAGGAGAGAGAGGAGAGAGAGGGGAGAGAGGAGAGAGAGGGGAGAGAGAGGAGAGAGAGGGGAGAGAAAGAGTGAGAAAGAGTGAGAAAAGGTGCTAATATTTAAGCAGAATCCAACCCACTTCCATAAAATGTACAGACAGTCTTTTTGAAGTGAGATTCCCAAACATGCCTTGGAGCATACCAATGAACACCACAAGAATCAAGAAATGCACTGAGGAGGTACAGTTTGAGAAATGGATCCCAAACACCAAAACAATGATTTAATATTTTCAACCAAATCTGAAGGCCAACATATAATACACACACAGGGATAACAATTACACCTTTTGGTAGAGATAACTCAATATCAGATCAAGCCTCTTAGCGGACATCTAGGTTTCAGGCAAGTTTAATATGTGTAGTTTACTTAGATACATATTAACTTTGCAACAGATAACTATTTATATAATATGCCACGTGTATGTCTATATTTTTGTCAGTAACATTTGTCAAGGGAGATAACTATTGAATACTAATTATAGAATAGTCTCCCATATTTATTTATTTTTTGCAAATGCGTAAAAAATCCATGTTCATTCTGGTTGAATTTGCAATTATGAAACAAGAAAATGCAGAGCAACATAATGTTTTTGATATTTTATAAGTACAATGCAATTGCAAAATTATTTATACCATCATTTTTTGATGGCATTGGTAAACTAGTGTTATGAATAACTACCATATTTCCTGGCATTGTGGACGCTCTTTCCTCAAAGACCCCGATTTTGACAAACAAAATTTGGGGAAAAAAACAAAAATATAAAATTAAGGTCTCAGCACTACCACCTACCTTAACAAAATGTTTTGTGGGTGATTTAGTGACATGTAGATCCTAGTTCTATGTTCAATACGGTGGAAACCCATCATCACTGTTGCCTGGTGTTGCTGACTGAACACAACACGTTTCAACACAGAACGACTGAACATACCGTAACCAAAACAGATGGTGGCTGATTGTTTGATTACAATAGTCTAATCATTCTAAGATTTATTAGTGAACCCTTTCAACTTATATCGCAGTTTTATTTCTTTTGTCTCTAAATTATTGTTTGAGGAGAGTGAAAATACCAGTAATATTGAAATACAACATCTAAATTACTACTAGTCCATTGACTCGTCTACTATAGTACACCGACAGGGATGAATTACGTATATTGATCACTGTTACCAAAGGTTTAGGTTATTCATGTGTTCACATATTTATAAGTATCTATGTATGAAATCAAATGATAGATAATTTTATATCTGACAGAATATGATAATTATAATGACATTTATTAGTTGAGAACCTATATTTTCCCAGCACTGGTGTGAGCGACTGCTAAACGAGCAGTCTAAATCGTAAATGTGAATAAAGAAACTATTCTGTCGGATATAAAATTATCCATCATTTGATTTCATCCTGTCGACATCGAGAACCATATTATATTCATGCCTAAAATACGAACGTGAGAGTAGAGAAGCCGACAAAGTGTAGGATTAAAAGACTCCTGCCTACCATGAGATCTTCGTCAGCTGAGGTTGCTTCCAGGGTGAACACGGGTTCGCTCCCCGTACAGAATTTGTTTCTTTATTCACATTTACGATTTAGGCTGCTCGTTTAGTAGTCGCTCACACCGGGTCGGGCAAATATAGGTTCTCAACTAATAAATGTCATTATAATTATCAAGTATCTATCCATGCAGCCTAACTTCGCCCAGCCCTAACCGTTCATAGTAGAAACTTGAAATTTTGTACATACGTATATATATATATACACACACACACCTCAATGAGTGGGGAAAATGCTTCTTTTTGTTTTTTGAAAATTGCCCTCCAAAATAGGGTTTTAGTGAGGGTTTCAATTTTCAATGTAAACTTGTCACTATTTTTTGGCTGCTTGTTCTTTGAAAATTCAGACATTTTTTTTAGTGATCACACACAGCTCAACTTTTTAATTGATCACCCCCAATACAGCATATATGGGTGGCAGTGATTCATAATTTCCCTTGGAATGCTATTTTTAAAAATTATTTATGATACTTTTGTTTATTTACTATTTTATACAAAATACATTCAGGTCATATACAGGAGTTCCGATTACCTTCCTCTGTTGTTAGAATAGGTCTATGAAAAAAGTAACCATCGTTCTGCAGGACACATGATAATTTCCAAGACATTTCCATGGAAAAAATAGCACCTTCAATGCCAGGAAATATAGTATATCAATGTACATGTAAGAGACTAACACTACTTTATTCATAGTAGCAACAATGGTAGAAAATAATGGATTTGCTTAACCTCTGTCACAAAATTGCATTTAACCAACCAAAAAAAAAATAAATAAATAAATAAATAAATGGTTGTAGGCTTTAGATATTTCACTCTAATTTCCAAAGAGTTCCATGATTTTGAAAGCAAAAAAATGCTTTTTTGAGACTGAACAAAAAGAAACATTTACAATTTTGAGGTACGTAAATGGCTATCATTATCGTAAGTTTTTTGTTTACATTTTTTCTTTTTGGACGTTTTTTCCATCTGAAATTTATCACGCAGCCAGCCTAAAAGCAGCAGTCAGTCAGTGTTTTAAATGACCTACTTTTTTTTGCCATGGATTGGGGAAGTGACCCTGTACAAATACTATCCAGCCAACAGCTATAGCTACCCTTCTTTACAGAATATTTTACACACACATCAAATTTGCCGTTATGGGGAGGCAGATAAATAACACACCATAGGTACAAACACACAGATGTCATAACGACCTTGTGTTAGTAAGCAATTCTGTTGTAATGTAACAGTACATTACTACTCACAGATCTATTAATGATGCCATCAAAATAGAAACCCTCTATTTACACCATTTTGAGACAATAAGGTCCGATGCTAAACAACTTGCAAAAGTGACACAATATCAACTGGATCTAGAAATCGCTCAGAGAGCGCATACCTCTGCCAACACCATTGTCCCTAAAAACTGAATGAAAATCAGTTCATGTATAGCTACGATGCAGAGGAGGTGATTGAAGAAGATTCATGAATATGCCAAAAATTTAAATAATTTCTTCCTTATTCTATGGCCCACCCTTCAACAATCTTTAATTGAAATTCATTGAAAAGTTTTGGAGATATTGTGTGGACAAACAGACAGATATGAGTGAATATATACGAATGACTGGACTTGATAAGTGCCCAACAAATCCTTTTTAAAAGTTGATACACTATGAATCATAATGCAAAGTGTTCAAGCTTCAAAATAAAAATAAAAAAATAACGAAAATATCAACTTTTTAAAAATGGTTTGTTGAGCATTTATCAGGCACACCCACTTTGTTGACAGAGATATAAAAAGCCTCCAAAACCAGAATTTCAACCTGTCACATGGCCATCATTAGTCTAATTTCTCCTTCTCTTCTTTTCTACCCACCTCAAATTAACAGTGTATCTGTTGTCACCAGGCAACAAATTATAATACAACCATCACCATATATAATTATTCTGCATGTGAGATGATGTTCAAGTTATATTTCCTGATTGTACCGTTTAGTTTTCAGAACCAGGGTGTGATAAAGTGTTTTTGTGCCTTGTAATGCAGAATTCTGAACAAATGTGCCCCCCAAATGCTTATGTTAAAATTTTGATAACGGCACAAATTTGAGCATTGTTTTTGACTGAAATTTCGAATCAATCAACCAATAAATAACTAAATGAGACTTTTTGCATTCAATGTTTATTTATCCATAAAAGTTGGTTTAGATCTCTCATTCTTCATCCTTCTTATCACTTTGCTGTCTTCTATGTGCGTTCTTATGTCCCCCACTAACAGTGAAATGCTACTTTCCATCCTGCTGCTTATTGTATGTAAAAGTTTTTGTCTCACGTCCTCTCAATCAAAGACTGCAACCTTTGATCTAAATCTCTGCACTCCCACACCACTCATTGTTTTGATCATTTATGGCTCCCTATGAGTTGATGTGTCTCGTTACTGCGTTACCATGCTTTTCGACCCCCTAAGGCAGGAAACAAATGTTTATTAGAGTTGCAGGGTTAGGTACCAGAGTGTGTCAAGAAAACCTGGGGTTAGTTGTGCAACTTTCCCTGGATAGTACATCAAAATAGTGGCTTGCGAACTGAAGTTTGGTGTGCAATAATTCAACAAGAGCACATCAAAACTGCAGTTGATAGAATTAAAGTTTTGCATGTACCTATTTCAGCAGATGCATCCTTCAAGCAAGTGTCTTCGTCAGTTCTTGTCTACAGTACATTTCAGCGAAACCAAGGTTTTCAGTTAATTTCTGAACACAGACATATAGCTGACTGAGGAAGACAAAGCATGTTGGAAGAAATCAGAAACATGCATTTCTTAAATAAGGAATTCCAGGAAATGATGAAATGTTGGTTGACAATCTAAGTAAGAGTGTACTGCAGAGTTATCAAAGAGCAACACAATCTTTCTTGCACTCATTTG
>VCCN01004562.1:1628942-1651146 GCA_006491835.1 Architeuthis dux | reverse complement strand
TAATAAGTGTCATTATAATTATCATATATATATATATACGTACATTTACATATGCAAAGATGTGTTGGTGTGGTTCAATCAGATACAAAGGTTTTCCATGCACCAGATGCACAGCAAGAAAGAGAAATCTGTTACCACTGTGCAAATGGTAAGAGATTTCTCGTTCTCACTCGCTATTAAATTTTTATTTTATTTTGTTTAAACATTTGGACAGCTTTTGTAAAAATCCATGCATTAAGCACCTTAATAGGTTAGTATAGTATTAAAAGGGTTAATAAGAATATTTGAAGAGCTTGGTCCCAAAATGTGATAAGATTGATTTATTTTTTTTAATGGTGTTTATCTTATTACAACCTTTTTATATATATGCAGTCTATAAGATTTAAAAATTCAAATCCAGAATTTGATTTTTTATTTAATTAAACACTTCAATTCCTTGATAGATTCTTTAGATTTGATTTTTATCTGCATCTAATATTCTGTATCAGACACAGTTACACCCATATCACACAGCACTTGAGGCAATGGTTTTGTCTCCATTTCTCAAACAATCCATGGAGACCCTCTCATTGTTTCTGTAGCAATTGCAGGTTTTGACGCAGCCATGGTGCTAGCCCGATGCCCAACATGGACTGCCTTACAGGGATAAG
Source organism: Architeuthis dux (assembly GCA_006491835.1). Lineage (NCBI taxonomy): Eukaryota > Metazoa > Mollusca > Cephalopoda > Oegopsida > Architeuthidae > Architeuthis > Architeuthis dux. Next base: position 1,650,496 of record VCCN01004562.1, on the reverse strand, counting down.
GAATACCAACTGCCCTGCTATTTACCCAAAGCCGTGGGGATAAGTGGATTCATACCTTTCCCAAGGGCATTAATGCAAAGTGAATGCAAACTGTCCCAGCCCGAGTTTGATGATTCCATTCTTTGTGTCGTTATCTGTTAGGCCACCCACACCCCACTATTTTTTGCATAGATTGAACAAAAAGAACCCAATATCTTCCAAGACAATCAGGATGACAAGTATTATAAATCATCATTTTTAATGTTATGACTACTTAATTCATTAGTTGCTTTTTAGCGCAACTTTTACTCGGACCGATTTCCCTCCAGCAGTGAGCAAACAGCATTGGTCAGAAACAAAGAATAAGCCTCAGGTAGGATGAAGGTAAAAAGTAGTCATAAAAATTAAAAATAATGATTTATAATACTTACTCTAAAAAATTTTTAAAAAAATACAAATGTTAAAAACTACAATAAAAAGGGCATACACCAATACACAAGGTGGAACTACGTTCATAAAAAATTAAAAAAATGTTTTTTAAAGTTTTTGAATTTTAATATTTTATAACATCCAGAACACTGAAATTGCAAATATTTTTCATTTTCATAGTTTTGAATTTTTGTTGTGTGGATGTAACGGAATCCAACAGAATGCTAGATATTATTAGACAAAGTGGAAAAGAAAGATTGAGAAAAGCGTGTTACATCTCAAACATGTTTAAACTACCATAGTTTAGAATAAAAAAAAGTATTATTGATCTTTTTTTGTCCTTTTCCAGTTGGCAAATACAAAACCCAGGTGGTGACAGCTTGCAGGGCCGCAATCAAAAACAATAATGTCAGTGCTTTGGTCAAAATTATCACAACAGGTGCTTCGTAGCTGTCGCTTACAACACGCGTATGGTGAGGAAATCTATCAGGCTGTCGTCACATAGACATTTGCAACTGCAACCCATTAACAGCGGAAAGTGGCAAGTGTACAAGATAAAAGCCCAGACTCACAGATAGAACTGAGTTGCCATCAATCACAATAAAACAGAAATTCTGTTGAGTTAGCTATAGAACAGCAATGACAGAAATTTCCGTCATCCACAGTTTATGGGTTAAACAGATTTTCTTTTTAGGAAAAACTTTGGTCGCATCTAATTCCATCCATCCAAAATCTCAGAATCTTTTCATAATCTGAATTCCCTAGAAAGCCAACCATTAATGAAATCAACATGCAAACAAAGCAGGAAGGCTAATAATTCCCCAGTGGAAATAATTGCTAGCCAGTCCATTTAAGTAGGTCTCTCAAATGAAATGCAATATTATATTTATAAAACTACTTTATCAAATTTATGAAAATTGTAAAATATTTTTGTGCATAAGTTTATTTTATGCAAAGATTATGCAATAGTTTACTGATGCTGCTTAAAGCATACTTTATTTAAATTTTAAATCTATATAAAGCCTCTTTTGCTTTATCTTTTGGTTTTAAATTTAGGTAAATTCTATTTTTCTATAGAGATTTGTGGAATTATTTCCTGGACCCCGCAAAGTTGAGTTTGTTTCCCTTAGCAACTGCTGATGCTATCTTTAAACTCTTAGCAAGTCGTTAGTCCAATTCCATGGACGAGATAATTTGCGTTATGATAGTGGTTTTGATTTCTCACATACATTTATGTATATTACATTTAAATTATTCGATATTTTATTGTAAATATTAGTTGATTTGTATGAAAATAAAACTGTTTCAAACATGCAATGAAGACTTTCTATTTTCATCAATTTCTTACGAGAAAAACCCGGCACAAGAGTTATGTTAAAACATATATGCTTGGCAGCAAACAGGTTAACCCATAAGAACCCAAACCCATTTCTACTTGAAGGAACATTATGTAGGATTCTGGGTGGGCAAATTGACACACAGTAACATGACTGCACCAGGATGTTCAGTAGATGTCACTTAGTATGTTATGATATACTACCACGAAAAGGTTATTTCGGGGCCAAACACCTGTGCGGAAATGGAAGTGACCCGGTCATCTTAGCATATGCATAGGTGTCCCAAAACAGGATGTGGAAACTGGAAGCGACACCAGCGTGGGTTTGAACACTTGATAAAGGAAGCTAGAAGAGACAGAACAACTTGGAACTCAGGACCGAAGCAGAGACAGGCAGACTGCCGAAGGCACAAACTGGTGTCCCTGTTGGGAAGGGTCTCTCGGCACCCTTATCTCCGGCCGACAAAAATGTAACTAAAGAAATAAAAATATGGTCACATATTTTTACAAACAAGTTTTTTGAGTCATCCCTTTTGATTGTCCAAGTTCACAATTTTCCTCCCGAGGACGAAGGCACTATACAACAAGTACACTTCATGAGTTAAAAATCGAGGATAAAATATGATATTATATAAGAGACTGTGCAGATCAATTAAATTGTATGGTGGGTTCTTATGGGTTAAATGTATTTTTTCATAATGTTGAATGCTGATCTTGTACTTGAAAAATGAAGATGAAATTGGAAGAATTTCAAAATATTTTATTAGCTGTAATAACAACAATGGAATGTGTATGTAAGCAATAAATGGACCAGGGTTGCCAAGTTTGGCCATAAGGGGAGTTAATCTGAGTTTTATCTCAGAGACTTACTCAACACAGGTCTTGGAATAGCGTAGAATTTGAAAATCGAGAGAGTCTGGAGGCAGAGGTTCAATACCAGCTTCTTGAGGTGGGGGCCCCGTCTCAAGAGGCTGGTACTGAACCCCTACCTCCAGACTATTTAGTAAGTCTCTGAGATGAAGCTCGGGTTATCTCCCTTTACGGCCAAAGCTGGCAAACCTGAAATGGACATTTTCTAACAAAAGGATTTCAAAATAAATAACAAAAAACAATCAAATCTTTTCTTCCCATCTTTGTTGTCAGCACAATGTTTAGGCTGATCCAGTCTCCAGCCCTCATCAGTCGTATATTTCAAGAAAAGAGACAATTGCCCATTTTTTCTTGAATTTACACCTGATGAGGGCTGATGAATGGATCGGCCATAAAATTGGGTGGACAATATCAAAGATGGGAAGAAAAGATTTGATTGTCTGAACAAAAGTTGGAATGTTAATGACTCTTCTCAAAGTTAATAGACAATACAAGAAACAAAAATTCTACACTGAAAACCATTAAAAAACGAGACCCTTTTTCTTTTCAAAGACTGAAAAGATGGTCTCAGCCATTCTTCTCTGACAGAATTTGGGAAAAGCCATTTGTAGAATCGAATGCAAAAAGAATTTGGACATTTGTTTTGCAGGAAAGTGAACCATTTCCTTCAGTTTTAGGAGAGAAAACATTAATGACTAAATGTTGAAATAGTAAAAAAAAATAAAATTAAAAAAAATACAAGAGAATGCAAATATTATCAAGAAATAAATAACTCACATAATAAACAGTCAACACTGTTAACGTGTTATTGAAGGTTCTCAGTTTATGTCTTTGAAAAAAATGATAATTAAATTTAGTGATTCAGTCATTCATTGAAAATAATTCTGGTCAGATTTAACATAAATAAATGATGCTCCCCCCATGAATTCCAAGGATGCTATAAAGGTCAAATTATTTGGGGGGATTTTTGTCAGGAATAAAAGGAGACCAATATTACAGAATGGCCTTTTCCAAACTCTGAATCAGGGTTGCCCGATTTGGCCACAAAGGGAGATAATCAAGAACCTCTGCCTCCAGACTAGCTCGATTTCCATACTCAACGCTATCCCAATGTCTGTGTTGGGTAGTAAGCCTCGGAGACAAAGCTCGGATTATCTCCCCTTCTGGCCAAATCTCGCAAACCCTGGTCTGAATTGATGTGGAGAAAACAAATGCTATTTGACTAAATTTCCTTTGGTGCAAAAAAAAACCCCACAAACTTATTTTCATTCATGTCTACAATCTCCTTTTCTCCCTCCCTAAGAAGATAAGGGTAATGTCAAAGTTTATGTTTGTAAAATTTTTCCCTTTCAATTTTAGGTCCTTTCAATCTATTAGACCTTTGAACCATCTGGAAATTTGTTCGTTTTTAGAAAAAACATTTCTTAAAGTTTTTATGATAATTAAATTGTAAAAGCTATTTACAATGTAACTAATGCTAAACTTTCTGCCATTTATACGGAAGTACAGCTTACATGAATTATTTTCCCTTTGGTCCGATTTTATTTTGTATGAATTCTTTTATTTCTTTTCATTTTTGAACACAGGGTCATGTAAGCTGTACTTCCGAAATTGTAAATAGAACCCCCCCCCCCCTTTGTAAAACCTTTAAAAAAACAAAAAAACTAACAAATTTCCAGATGGTTCAAAGGCCTAATAGATTGAAAACCCCTAAAATTGAAAGAAAAAAAAAAATTTCTTCTGGAACTATTTTATGGACAGAATTGTTATCTTCTTAGCGGGGCGGAAAAAGGAGATTGAAGACATGAATGGATATCAATTTAATCAATTTAATCCGTGCTCATCAAATCGATCAATCCGCCACTGGTTGGGGGTGGATCACTGATTCCCTCCCCGGTAGCTTCCTCTCCTTCCTCGATCTCCTCTTCATCTTCATCATTGAACTGGTCGGATTGGTCATATGTGAACGTTCCCCGAGAAAGATCCACCTCAATCGGAAAAACAACGGCTTCTTTCATTACCGTGTGACAATCATTGTGATATTTAGACATGGCCGATACGAATCGTTGGAGTTGGAACACAATATCTTGAACTGAAAGGAGAAAAGGAAAAGGATTTTGTCTTTTTGGAAACTACAAGAACATGACAATGACATGACAAGAACAAGTATGGTACAATGGCTTTGTGCAGAGGTCAGCAAACTATAGCCTGTGGGCCAGTTTTAGACTGCAGCCTCATTCATCAGGCCTGCAGACTAGATTGAATATGTGACGTTGCATAGAAAAATTCTTTATTTTCCTTCTCTGTCTTTTGTTAGCAACAAAATTTAATACTGAAAAATAGAGCAAAAGTGTACAATCATTTACTATAGTTTTGAGACTTGGGTCATTAACATTCAAATAGTTCTTCGGACGATTGAACTCCTTCTTGTAATTAAAAACTTCTGTTTACCTTCAGAAGGCCGAAGAATGGATCAAACCAAACATTGTGTTAACAACACAAACAAAAAGAAGAATCTTCCTCCCTCCATTTGGCCTTGTGCTAAGCTTTGTCAATATCAAAAATAATCTGCATTGTGCTCTGATAAACAACTAACTTCTCATTTTTTGCCTTTAAAATAAAGAAACATTTTTAAATGGGAAAGTTTAATAGAATTCAAACCCAAGAGATCATTGGACAGAAGTCAGCAAGAAAGTCTTGCAAACTGATAATCTTTTACAATGGGTGCTCCTTATAGATGGCCTTGTAACAATGTTAGCTCAATCAAAAAATATTAGATAAATATGAATACACACACACAAACTATAAGGTCTATCCAGAAAGTATACAGCCATTTGAAATTAATGAAAAATAATAGCGTAATTAGGGCAATAGCACCTTAGTCCCTTTCAGAGAACACCCCTTACTTATCCCAGCACCCTTTCCACTTCTCCCTTCTCAAAACATTCTGCAAAGTCTGCCTTGTTACATTCTCCTTAATCTCGTCTAGTCTGAAATCTCATTGCTTTCAACATTGAAAATGCAGAAGTCACAGAAAGTCAAATTCTGACCGTAGAGTGGGGCTGACAGACTTGGGGGGGGGGGCAGTTTTGCCAAGATACCCTGCATAAGACATGAAGAATGTCTTGCTCGGTCATTGTGAATGCAACGGTCACACAGTACACAAGCTCACTCAATGGCAACTCACTGCCGACTGAGTAATCCTATGAGAGAGTGACTGTTTACGCATGCATAGTAAGGTACCCTCCGATTGGTTGCCAAGTTACATCAAGGTCGTGCAACTGGTTCTCGAGATATTCAAAATGGATTGATACTTTGAAAAACATTGTAATGTACAGGTTAACAAGCTGATCACTAACTATTTCGATCCACACAATGGCCCAAAGAAGTGTGGTTGATTTTGTTAATATTTCAATGTTATTCACATCATCCTCAGAACATAAATAAAATCAAACATTTTTTTCGTTTGCAGCTCAAATATTAGATTCAAGCATGTTTTTCAGAGTTACTTTCAGGTGTTCAAACGAGATGAGATTTTGAGTAGGGCTGGTGGCAACTTTGAAACGTTCTATTTTCAGATAGAAATTCACACAAGAAGAAGACAACTCACCGTGTTTTTGGTCCAACAATTCCATCTTAACCAAAACATCTGATCTCATCTTAGCAAAACGGGTTCTTGCATCTTGACGACACCTCAAAATTAATCTGAAATATCAACAAATACATTTCTATAGTTTTGAGAAGGGTCGTTAACATTCAAATAGTTCTTTGGCCGATTGAATTCTTTGTGTTGTTAACATGACGTTTCGGCCGATTCATTCTTTGGCCTTCTTCAGGTGTAATATCCAAATGTTATGGGGTAAACAGAAGTTTTTTTTAACTTCAAAGGAGGTAATCCTTATAACATAGGTGTTTCTTTGTCCTTGTCTTGTCACAGGCCCCAACCCAACAAGACGAGGATAAAGAAACACCTGAATCCTATGTTATAAGGGTTACCTCCTTTGAAATTAAAAAAACTTCTGTTTACCCCATAACATTTGGATATTACACCTGATGAAGGCCAAAGAATGGATTGGCCAAAATGTCGTTAACAACACAAACAACAAGAAGGAATTCAATTATCCAAAGAACTATTTGAATCAACAAATACATTCATGAGACAAATAAAAGGATGGCGACTACTTTATGGCCGTGCCCAACTGTATAAAAAAAAGTATTAACATTTTTTCAATAATAACTAAAATGTCCTGGTTGTAGTACAGAGGAGGCTGTTTATTATAATCACAGAAAATGTTATCAAAATCAGAGTGGAAAATAGAATGATATATTTTTAATGGATGCCAAGAGACATACACATATGCATAGCAAGCTAGTCTTGCAAAGTCATTAGGTTTAAATCACAGCGGGCACACTACATTTGAGGCCTTGTCCCAGACTAAGCTAAGCTTAGTAATTACACATACACACATTCATGTGTATGCCTATATCTGAACACACATGTATGTAGATACTTACTTACACACACATATCTTGAGTGTAACAAAATAAAGTGATGACCTTCATAGCAAACCTTCAACAAAACACATCAAGTGATTTTCACACAAGATCAATACATTAAAAAAAAATAAAATAAAAAAGCTAAAACTGTTTTAACTAGAATTTACTATATTTTCTAGTCTCCGTGAACATAACCAACTGAGGCGGCAATATTATCTCAATTTTTTTAGAAGTGTCAAACATTATTATTATCACAATTAATTTTTTAAAAACTTTTCTTACATCTGAGTAGCATAGTTGCGATGATAAGCAATTACAGTTCAGATTTAAGAAAATACTAGTAAAAAATTAATAAGTATAATAACTAGTTGTTAGGGTTCTCAATCCTTTTTGCCTTTGGTCAATAACCAGTGGCTTTATCCCATTTAGTGTTATGTCTTTCTTTTCCTTTTGTGTCCACAGCAGAAATACCTTGAAGAAAAGAAACCGCTCTTTCTCGCATAAAAATACGAGTGATTTTAAGGATTTAATCTAAAAGTAAAGACAAACTCTTTCTTTTCTAAAGACTTACAAGGAAATTACCTAGTGTAGTGGAAGAGACGTAACTCTCTTTTCTTATCGGAGTTACGTCCCTTTGATCCGAGAAGATAAACAAACACGAATAACGAAAAATTTCGAGATTTTAAGAAATCGGACGGTAAAAACGGACACTCTCGCCTCAGAAAACACTGGTTAAACGGTAGAGATCGTTGATTTTTTTCTACGTTTTTTTGTAGACTTCTTTTCATTAAAAACCAAGTATTACAAACCAATAACGATTTTTCTCTGCGGAATATATCGCTTCTTCTCTCTACGGAAAACGTAAAAGGTAGGTATTTCTGCGCAGAATACGGAAAATTGACACCTTGATATAAATAAACGTCAAAATCATATAAAACTTAATTTTTTCGTTGAAAGATGTTAGTGTCATTAGTAAGTTGAAAGATTGGCGAAATATATGAGATAAAAATTATTTGTGTACACCTTATAAAACGGGAGATATTATTGAATCAAAATAGTGTAAATCTGCGCGAAAAAGGAAACAAAAGATGTTGCGTACTAATTAGTAGTAAATTTTCTCCCCTTTCAACGTTCAAAAAAAAACACCTAGATTTTAATAATTGATTATACAGCAACTACTGATTCGATTTTAATAAAATTTTCAATACTTATCGAATAAAGGATGAATTTTTCAAAAAATCAGTTTTTATTCAAAATTTCGGGAAACAAATATTTTTTCATTGTGATTAGAAAACACTCATCTTTCAGTTTCCGTAAATTTGATTTATTTTCCGATATTTTTACATTACTAAGTCAAGCCCATGAACATATAAATTCTGCTTCTGTTTTTGAAAAAGCTAAATATGAGTTTCTGTAAAAAAAACTTTAATTTAAATTATTTAAAAATAATTGCCAATATCTTTCATTCATTTGGTAAAATATGATTTATCGCTATTGTCCATGAAAAGAGAAATAATCTTAGCATTAAAATCGTTTTTATAGAGAATTTTTAAGTTTTTACTGTTTTGAAAAATTTAATTTTTTATTCTGTTATGATCAGTTAAAATCTGTTGATGTAAGGGTAAGTAAAGATATGTAAAAAATGAAAACTGAAACCAACGGGAGATTTTTTTAAAATTATTATTTTTGTTGATTTAATTGACCGAAATTTTTCTATGCATGGACATAAACGTAAATTTTCATATCAACAAAAGAGGACACAACTGCTGTCATAATCTCAGTCAGCCCTCTTTTTATTGACAAATAGCGACTTCCGTAATATGTAATTACAGCTTAAGATTTCTTATCTCTAGCGGCAAACAGAAGGTGTTAACAAGTATTTTGTGTAGTTATATAAATTGAATTGTTGTTACACCAGAAACCAACCAGGCTTAGTTGTTTTTCCTGAATGTTTATGGTCGTTTTTTCTCCTCTGCCTTTTGTATACACACACACATTAAGATTTAACACATAAATTTCTTATTCCCATTTCGTGTGGTATTTTGAGTGACCTTGGCTGTTGAGACCACAAATGACATATGGCAATCTCGATAACATCATGACAGCTGGTCTCCTAAAGAAAACATTAATATTTTTTTAAAAACAACAAAAAAACTAGAAAGCACTCAGAGAGCACATACCTCTGCCAACACCATTTTCACTAAAAAATGAATGAAAATCAGTTCATATATAACTGCAATGCAGGGGAAGTAACTGAAAATATTCCTGGATCTGCTCAAAAATTTAATCAATTCTTTTTAACCCTTCCACAAAATGTCATTGAAATTCATTGAGAACTTTGAGATATTGTGTGAAAAAACATAAACGAGTAAAACTCTTCCAAATATGTGGATAGAGAGACAGACAGACACGAGTGAATACATACACCTTTTCCAATTTCATTGGCAATAGGCAAAAAAGCTTTATTACACTTTCTAGCCTTAGTGAACATAGCCAGTTAGAGAAAAATGATTTTGAACCCTATGTTTAATAACCAGTGACTTTATCCTATTTAGTGTTGTGTCTTTCTTTACACCTTTGGATCCATGCGGCTCAAAAATACCTTGAAGAAAAGAAATCTTTCTAGCAGAAAAAACACGTCTTTTTACTGTTTTAATCTACAAGGGAAGCCAAACTGTCTTTCTTTAAAGACTTACAAGAAAATTACCATGTCTCCTCCTTGAAAACATTACCATATTTAACGGCATAGAAAAAAAAAAGGCTCAACAGGTAAATGTAAACTTTGATAAATGAGAGAAATTCAGGGAAATGCTTATTTTTTCTTAATATTGCCTACTGAAATAAGCGGGTCATATACCATCAAATAAGGTAAGATTTTTAAAAAAAAACACAGAAAGTATGGAAAGATTGAAAGCCTTGCTTAAGGTTAAATTTACTCAAGAATAGTCTGCAACCGTAATGACCTGTAGGACAAAATTCAAAAGTCAACCCAAGTGGAAGAAAATCTTCTTCATGAAAAAGAGAGAGAGATCTGTGTTATCCCATTTGACGGCCAAGGAGGAAAGTAGTTTAAAGAAAGCAAGAAACGAAAAATACACCCTGGGTTTTGTATGTAGAAATGAGACCCTTCAGAAAGCCAATGAAATTTTATCATGATTTTCTCCTCTCAAAATAAAAAGGCATTTTATACGTCCACACCTGCTCTTATCCATCATCTAAAAATATTTAGTGACTGTCTATATTTGTCGCTTTACAGAATCCAAGCCATGATTAGAGTTTATTACATTTTCAACACACATCTAGAAGAAGCCTTTTCCAAGTTTTTTTGTTTTTATTGAGCAAGAGAAGTGTTGATGTTTTAGTAGTAAGAATTCCAAGTTTGTTTTTATCGTTTTGTAAAGATTTTTTCGGTTTAAATGTTTAGACTGAGTTAAAATTCTACATAATACAAAAATTCTTTTACGAAACAATAAGAGCAAACTTGGAATTCTTATTACTAAAACATCAAATCTTCTTCAAATAGTTCTTCAGACGATTGAACTCCGTGTTGTTTGTGTTGTTAACATGGATATTACGTCTGAAGAAGGCCAAAGAACGGATTGGCCGAAACGTTGTGTTAACAACAAGAAGGAGTTCAATCGTCCGGACATCTATTTGAATGTTAATGACCCAAGTCTCAAAACTATAGAAAATATCAACTCTTCTCTTTTGAAGACCCCGCCAAAATCTTATCAAGAATTTATCAAGTTGTTCAATATGAAAAATAGATTGAGAAAAATTTAAATCCGAATGTTCTCCCTCAATTTCTATACGTTTGGCCCTTGTTTTCTGAAACTGAAATCACCACTTGCAAATTTTTCCAATCTAAAATCTTACTAAATACATTGTCATCAAATCCAGAATTGATATTCCTTGTAGCTTCAACTCCATTTCGGCCCAGAAAAAGAGAAGTAAAAAATGCAAAATCACGAGTTGAAAGGCTTTCGATATTTGCCGAAATTTTTTCTGAACAATCAGCAAACATTTATTATTTGAATCATTTAAAACTAGCTAGACCTAGTTAAATAATAAAATAATTAAATGCCATTTAATTACTTTAAGAAAATGATATACTTTAATTGCATAAATATATATGTGAAAGTAATAATGATATCTTAGACCTGTAGAAAATCCACGGGTGTTGAAAACTAAGATATCATTATTACTTGAAAGTGATTAAATGGAATGTATCTATATTAATGATAATAACGTGCAATGGCAAATGACACTAATATATCTGTTATTTTTATTATTTTTTACATAACTTAATTTTTAAACTTCAGACTTGTGAGGGAGGAGTAATGGATGAATGATGTTAAAGTGAAAGTCGAGTCCCTTTTGCTTCCATTTAAGCATAAGCACCTTCTTCCATTCTTAACCTTGTTCATTACATTGCAAGGGTGGTTGGATGATAGAAGCAAGGAACCAGTATGGGGCTGTAGCATTTGCTCTATTTGAGCTTTGAGGTGTGGACACAAGGCAGTAGCGGTTCATTGGCACAAGCAGCGGTTGTGTGTGCGAGGGGATGGAGGAGAGGCGTGTTGTCAGGGCAAGGGTGGCACTCTCACTCTAAATCATATCGGTCATAAATACAAACAAGCAGAAAAATAGTATAGATTATTTATTACTAGTTAATCACTGTGAAAAAAAAAATTCTAATTTCTATGAGATTTTCTGTTTAGCAAAGAAATTACTGAAATCATTTTGGTGGAAGAGTCCATGGTTTCAAATGGTTGGAAGGAGATATTTTTATCAGCAAAATTGTTACCATTAAGTTGAAGAGTCCATTGTTACGGACAGAGAAACAGGAGGAAAAAAAAATCACACTGCTCATTATACAAGTATATTTATTTATTAATCACTGCTACACACAACACTGGTTTATTGCTGGGTTTAGGTTATTCATGTGTTCTGACATTTGTATGTAACTATCTATGTATCTGGACTTTGTCCAGCCATAACTGCTCATAGTAGAAACTTGAAAGTTTGCACACACACTCCCCTCAATGAGTAGGGAAAATGTTTGGGTTTTTTTGTTGAAAATTCCCCCCCCTAAATAGGTTTTTAGATGGGGGTTCAATATGCAAAGTTTATGCTAAATTGGTCACGAGTTTGTGTCATTTTTAAAAAAAATTCATACCTTTTTTTAATGATCAGAGCCCAACAAAAGGTGAGAGAAGTAACTTATTCTTTGACCAACTTTTTAATTGATCACCCCCAACACAGGCATATATGCGTGGTGATTCATAATTTCCCTTGGAATGCTAGTTTACATATCAATGCAAAATTGTCAATTTCATGTTGAACAACCTAATATTAAATACAAAATCCGTTCATGAAAACTTAGAAAAATCTGAAAACACCATTGAATAAAGGAGCAAAAGGTCTCGTAATCACGTTGCAGAAACGTCGGCCAACCAAAAACAAACACGTCGTCCAAAGAAATCCGAAGCACTTTACCAAAGTACAAGTCTCGACCCCGACACCATGAAAAACCAGGGTAAGCAAGTGCTTCGGACTTACCTATAGGCATAGTTTCCTGATGATACCGTATACAGCGAAGTCTGATACGAAATATATTCTAACTGTTCATCATCCATTTCTTTCACACGCAGGCAGAACGACTAAAAAAAAAAGATGCAAAAAGAAAATAAAAAAGAGTAAAAAAAGAAAACTAACCTATATTCATAGTTTCCGGTCTCAACACGGTAGAGAGGCTCCTGTAGAGCTGCGTAACTGTATTCTTCATCGTCCATTTCTTTAAGTTTCAGGCAGAACGACTAAAAAAAGATCGAAAAGCCGAAATTTTGGCTTCAGTTCTGTTTTCCATTCCCTTAAGCCAGTGTTTCTCAAATGGGGTACAAACACCCCTACGGGTTCTTTGTCATACTGTAGGAGGTACGTCAGTCATGCACAGGGCTGCCACACATTTTTTAGCAAATAGGCCAAAACGTACCAAATCGGCCATAAAAGTACCAAATAAAGAAACATGTTAAATACTAATAAATTAAAAGGATTTAATTACTCGCATCTGCTAGCAGGCCCACTGCATGGTGGTAGTATATAGTAGTATTAACAGTGGTGTCTGTCTACTCAAAGATGTAGTATTATCTTATTACTTCTAAATATTAGTGAACTTTATAAGTGTCTAGCACAGGGGTCCGCAACCTTTTTGTTTCTGCGGGCTGGATAGGGTATTAATGAGTTGATGGTGGGCCAGATAAACGCCATACAAAGCTTGAAATATGGGAATTAACCATTCAAATACATCTAGTTATATTTTGCCTCAAAACAATGAATAACGCATGCCAGAAGACTATTTGTGCTTAAGCAAGGATTCTAGAACTTAATTTAGTCACAATGTATTTAAATCGAGGCATCTCTTGAATCTATTTAAAAGACACAAAGAATCTTTAAAGCATAAAACATAAGCATAGATTCCCAATATTTGCTCGTAGGCCAGTCAAAATCCCTTCACGGGCCGGATAAGACCGAGCAAATATTGGGAATCTATGCCTACCCCTGGTCTGCCTAGGAAGTGAATGAAATAGATTTTTGTAATTTGTTCCAACTATTGTATAAAATATGAATTTAAGAGGAAATTGTCGAAACATACCAAATCTTCCGACTGTAGTACCAAATGGTACAAATGTACCAAAAGTGGCAGCCCTGACATGCATAATGCCTAAAATAAATACTGGTTTCCCCCGGTTAACGACCGGGTTCCATTCAAACGACCAGTTCACTATTGTTAAATGAAACCCGGTTTTTCTTAATCTCTTTAAATTCAAATTGTTTTAGATCTTACCATGACGTGGTTTCAACCTTTTAAAACATTTTTTAAGGTTTCATACATAGTAGCAGGGTGTTAGCCAGCCTTCTCATTAGCCATTCAATGGCTAATTCCCAATAGAAACCTAATTCCAATTTTCCAATTAAGCTGAGCGTGTTTTAATCATTTTGTAGTGTCTTTTTGTCCATCTTTGGCATTTTCTGACCATTTTTGGGTTTTTTCCAAATACAAATACAAAAATGCGGACCTTGGAAAACTTCACAAATCCTATAAAAACGGGGGGAGGGGGAGATCAAATTCTTGGCTAACACGTGTACAAGTGTTTTTTTTCATTTTACATTTTTTTAACAATATTTTGTTAAAATACAAAGAGGTCTAATGATTTGTTTTGATACCTTTTTTGGCACTATTTAAATCCAATGATCTGCGTACTACAACATGAATTATTTCCCCTTTGTTATAAATTGATGAATTGAATTGATTTGTCTCTTCGACAGTTTTTAATTATTGTCAAGGGGTTGAAATTTTAGAATATTTTTATCTTTAAAACATTGATCGAAAAAGCAAGATTAATCTTTTATTTTATTTTTAAAATCAAGCCTAAAAAAAGAATATAAATGTTGTATATGTGAAAGTTATTGGTACAATTGGGTGTTAACAAGTAGGTCGTTAACTGGGGGATACCAGTATACAATATTAAGTTTGTTGAAAAAATTGTAAATGTCAGTTCAATAAGCCACATTCTATTTCTAATTAACATGCAATTGTTAATACTGTTAACTGTGAAAGTAACAAACACAATCACGTTCACTGTGAGCAGAAAGGCAGTTCGATATTCAAATACTGAGTGCAAAGTCTCCACCAAGGTACATTTGAGATGAAACATAAATTATTGCAAAACAAAAACATGAAGCATTTACTTGGGTCAACCAAGATCTTACATGAGGTCACATGGGTCAAATTTTCGGCAAGACTGTATAACTCCTATTTCCTGAATGTGCGGTGGCAGTGACATCTTTACCATAAAATTCAAGATTTGAGCTAAAATATTTCAAGTCATCCTAACTTTCAGAAACACTTTAAATCAGTGTTTCCCAAACCTTTTTGGCCACAAACCTAAACACAGAATTCTTTTTGACCTGGCAACCCTTAGAGCAGAAACATCATTTCACTGTTTCTTCATTTACTTTTAGCCAATAAATTTTACTGAATTTTAATTTAATACAAGTACAAGTATTGGATGTGAACAGGAGTTTTCATACATCTCTAAATGCTTATTATTCACAACTATTTTTTTGTTCCCGAGTCTCAATGACGCTTTACATTACAAAATTCTGATGTAAATAGATTTGCACTATTTTTTTACTTAACATTTTTTTCGCCTTTTCCATTTTTTAATATTTTCTTATTTTAAAAAAAAAAAAAAAATCATCCGTGACCCTCAGGAGCATCCTTGTGACAATCATTTGGGTCACGACCATGGGTTTGGGAACCACTGCTTTAAACAATTTATAAATTACAGACAAAAACTGTTGGATATTTGGGCGGAAGTCACAGATTTGACCCCCCACAGGTGTTGAAAGTTGTGGACAGGATATCGACTGCAAGGTGTCCAGGTCCAGAAACGGACACAGCGGGTGTGCGGGAGTCATAGACAGGATGTTGACTGGGCCCCGACCTGCCTGCAGGTGGTGGCTGGAAAACAAGCGTGGGCGTTCGAGCCCCATAAAAGCCAGAGAGAGACAGACCATCTGGGCTGGGAGAAAACACAAGACCAATGTTCCTGTTAAGAACAGTCTGTCGGCTCTCATTATCTCTCTCCCACTTTTCATTCTCCGCCACGACACAATGTATCTCATGAAATAAAAATATATCCTCATATTTTTATAAACAAGTTTTGAGTCTTCCTTTTTCTCCAAATTCAGGATTTTTTCCTCCCGCGGACCAAGAGGGCTATACAATATTACATGACCCATTAATTGCTTCTCAGGCAAAAGATTAATCGAGAATAATTTTTGCAATTAACAAAAAAGATTATTGAAGAGAAAATGCTGTTTGTCCAGGGAATAATACACAGGTTTTCTTACCAAATATTCAAATTTTGCATCCAAATATTTCTTGATGGTCAAACGAGTATCAGGCACGGCTTTATTCAGAAAAGTATGAAGATCACAGATCATCTGAAGGAGAAAATGAAAGGATTTTAAAAGTTAGTTTTTTTTCTTTATCACAAGTTAACATTAATCTAATTAAACTAATTGTGTTGGACGTTTGAATCATGGCAGGATTCGCTTAATTCGAAACCGTCAACCAAAACTGTTACCACAATTGTAAACATAGGTTTCTTCAGTTTTTAAGATGGTCTGGCTGACTATCTATGTGTCACGCGTACAGGCGGCACCAATGGAGCTAGAGGTCTGAAACATTGACTTGTTTTTTTCTAGACATAAGTCTAGAAAAAACGTTTTGTTTTCTGAAAATTCTTCCCCATAATAGGTTTTTGGTGGGGGTTCAATTTGCAATGTAAGTTTTTTCTAAATTGATCCCTTAATTCATGTCAGGCAGCATTCAAGCTTGTTTCTTTGAAAATTCAGACTTTTTTTAGTGATCACTGCCCAATGAAAAGCAAGAGAAGTAACTTATTCATTCATCACCCCTAATTTTGTAATTGATCACTCCCAACATGGCATGCTGCCAAAAGACATTGGTCACGTGACGCTTTCTATTGAGTGACTAACCAGACCTGTTTTATATACCTGTTTGCTTTAGCATGACCACTAACAAAAACCCAACAGACAAAGACAAAAAAGTTACATGGGCTTTTATATAAGATGATGATCTCAGCAAAGGTATGACATTAATTAAAATAATCTTTTTTTTCAAAGTGACTTCTGCACAATTTCAAGTTATGTTTGTAGACGTCTCTCAACTCCTTTCTGGTGTGTTAGATGAACGGATTCCTTGCCTTTTGGCTTGTCTGTCGAAAATTGCCTTTGCAGCCATGATCCCAGTCTGTCAGGAGACATGTGGCAAGAAATACAATAGAACTATCTGACAGTTCAAGTCCTTATCACAGTGAACAGGGCCTCCAAGAGGCAGTGCAAAGCAGATTTCCTCCCCAGTATATTCACTGCACAAACACCCTTGACCTTTAGCCATCCTGTTTTCATCTGCTATAACCCTTTTAGCATGCCATACTATATTCACCCGCCGGTAGAAAGAATTTCCTCTCAGCAAGAGTGGCAAACGCATGGAACAGCCTAAGTGAAAAGACAGTCACATCTTGGCACTTTGGGCACCCTTTGGCCCTCTGGGTCTCGTGGGCGATGCACCGACTGCATCCCCCTCTCAGAGGCCCTGACAGTGAACACAATGCTGTACACAGTCAAGTAATACAAAGAAAGTTTACTACTCTTTCTATAGTTATGGTGTTATGTCTTTTCGCATCTTTTGTGTCTTGTAACAAAAATAGAAAATACTTATACAAGTCTACCTCAACTAAGCGAAGGCAGGGGGCGAAAACAAAGGAAACTGATAAACTCACCGGCTTCACAGTACGAACCATCTTGATAGCAAACTTTTCCATGTCCCGGTGGGCCTCTCCAAATTTGGAGAAAGCTTCACTGGCTCTTGGTTGCGGTTCCCGAACGCCGATCGCAGCAAAGACATCACCAAATGCTACAAGTGGGAAGTGGAGGGAAATAACAAATCATTTTAAAAACTAAAAAGATCCAAAAGTTTTTAAGAAGAAACAATATCATTGGTATGTTTTAAAATACTGCATTCAAGATGCTATTTTTTCCTGGAAATTTCCCCTGCATCAAATAACCAAACTTCAAGGGAACATTATTAAGCAACAAACGAAGTAAAACTGCAATATGTTAAAAGGGTTGTGGAACTGGAGTATTGTAGTGTAGGTGTAGATCTATAGAGGATGGTTAAGGCGGTGCCCACTGTTTTATGTGAGGGGAAAGAAGTCTCCAACCGATATGATTTGGGTATCAGGACTACTGTTAGGTGATGGGAGCCGGCCTTTTGGTGGGGATAATTTCTCTATATACAGGATTTGGTGGAAAGGATAAAATGACTACATGAGGGTACGTTTATGAATAAAGCAATAAATGAAAAATGAAAGGGACATCCCTTTAGAAAGAAATGAACATTTATTCAGACAAGGAAAAATACTGGTTTAGTCAATGTTATGTGTCTGCATATGCTAATCTTCATTTCTGTTTTCTTGTGGGTTTTGTAATGATGTAAATAAAATGTGTCTAAGAGTTCTCAATGATGGTAATGTGTGTGTGTGAAAATAAGGTGGAATGGGTTTACTTACATTTTTATTGAAAATGGACTTATTAGGAAAATCTGGTTTGCTGGTTCTCGGACCAATCACAGAATCAAAGTGAAAAGGGGACCTAGGGGAGAACGCGATTGAGCACGTCTTGTTCTGACCCTGGTCTGAGAAGAAAGGGACAGATTTCAAAGTTGGTGCCAATCATGTGTTGGCTTCCGGGCTTCTGATTGGATGGCCAGTCCATAGGGATGTGGGGGCTCCGATTCAGTGTATGCAGAGTTCCACCCACGGGAGGAGACAACTCCCATTTGAATCACCATAATCATTTACTGTGGGTACTTATCACTAGGCTAGGTGTAAGCTTTGGCTGTAAACTCAGCATATTGTAAGAGAAAGAGAAAGAATGCAAACTATAAGTGGTCAAAAGGATCTACATGTCGCTAAGCCACCCACAAAACATCTTGGTAAGGTGAGCTGAGACCTTAATTCTTTTTCAAAATTTTGAAACTAAAAAATTGGGGTTGTCCTTTTGGGTTGGAGCATCTATCACACTGGGAAAAACAGTAGTAATATCTTTTTAATAATAATTGCATTGTGAATGTCTATTATTTATAAATTTTGAGAACATAAACATACTTATAGAGACCCACGCCCACTCGCGCACTGTTGGAAATCATTTTGAGTTGTCTTTCAAGGAATGTATGGGCAGGAAGTTTATCCTACAAGGGAAATAACTCCAATAATCCAACAACTGAAAGAGAAAAGAGTTACCTACCTTTATATGATTGCGACAGATCAAATGTTGCTTTTAACAACTTTTTGGCATGTTCAATCAAACCGCAATACATTTCGGCAGTTTTCTCAAGTTCTTCCAGTTTTTTCACAAGCCCATCTGCAAATTAGGGAAAGAAACAAACATCAAATCAACGAGTAGCACTGAATATAAATACAAATATTTTTTCAACAGACAAATTTTTTCTAACCCTAAAACAGACAAACAGGAGATAAACAGGTCTGGTTAGTCACTCAATAGAAACCGTCATGTGACCAACTTCTTTTGACAGCATGTCGTGTTGTGGGGGGTGATCAATTAAAAAATTGGAAAAAGAGGTGATCAAAGAATAAGTTACTTATCTCGCCTTTTGCTGGATTGCTAAAAAGTCTGAATCTTCAACAAAAAAAACCTGCCTGAATGCTGCTGGACACAAACTAAGAGACCAATTTAGCATAAAATTACATTGTAAAAAAACCTTATTTTGAGGGGAATTAAAAAAGCAACAAAAAATGTTTTTTCTAGACATAATAAGGAGTAAATGTTTAAATGTTCAGCCCTCTAGCTCCATTGGTGTGGCCTGTACATGTGACACATAGATAGTCATTGCAGGAGTTGCCAGAATGTGGCTGAAGACCACGTCAGACTTCCATAGGGACTCAAGCTCCAAGATTTGAATTCAGAGTTGTACTTCTCCTAGACTGGCTGCCTCTCAAGGCTATTTTATTATAGGGGAGAAGAGATGGATTCATGCCTTTTCCAGGGGTATTAATGCGAAGTGAACAAACACCTTGTCGCTCACCGATTCTATTGTCCACGTCATTAACTGTCACACCACCTGCATCTCCATTCAGCAATGGTATTGATATCTTAAAGGCCATTAAAGATTCAATTCCTCTAAAGACAGATTCTTGTAGGTAGAAAAATAAAATTCTTACCGTTACATAAGATGGCTCTGCTTAAGCCCAGCGCATCAGCCGTGTTGGAATTCATATTCTCTACAAATCTGTGTTTCACTTTTTTCAGGACTGTCAGAAAGGAATAAAAAGAATCTTATTATATAAAAGCCAATATCACTTTTTTGTTTGTTGGTTTCTGCTAAAGCAAATAGAAATAGAGGAAGGGTGTAAAGCAAAGCTTGTGTCTGTATGTTTGAAGCAAATAGCTGGGTGTATGCATCTACATCACTACCACTATTATTGTTGCTATCCTCATAGCAGGACAGAAAACAAATATAGGCACCTCTGATTTTTTCAAGAATAAAAACTTAGGTTTTTCTCACATTAAAAAAGAAATTCATTTTCACCCAATTATGTGTCCTTATAGTTTTAAATTTTTTGAAAAAACAGAAAATATGAAGAGTTGTAATAATGTAAAAATTTCATTTGAGGTATGTGTTTTTTTGTTTTCAATAAATACATTTATACTAAAATATATGTTTGTACAATTTATCAATACATAGTGTTGCCCATAAATGAGTACACCCCTATCACTTTTTTTATAGAAAGTTAATTGTCTTCTAAGCTAAACATAGCAGGATTTTATTATCTCTAGTGGAACAATCAAAACAGGTATTATCAGGTATTATTTATGACCAAACTCTACTGTTGCCAAAAATATGAATATGTTGCAGTGTGTCAGCCGAACAAAAAAATATTTTTGGCAAGAGTTTCAATCACTGTACATAATCCTGTCATTTTTTACAGTTGTGCTAGTCGTTAAACATAAATAAATTCTGTTCCTCACCAATGTCCAGAGTTTTCCCTTGTTTAGGGTCTGCATGGAGTTTATTAAAATGAATCGTCACTTCTCCCTGGAAAAAAATTGCAATCTTGAGAGTTCTATAAATTCAATATGGCTGCTTTAAGAAAATCTAGGTTATTTTTCGAAAGAAGACGTTAAAAAAAATCAATTTTTTATTAAATAAAAATAAGGCAATGAAATACAGAGGGTCCACGAGTTACGAACATCCAACTTACGAACAACTCATACAAACAAATGGTCATAAAAAAAAGATTTTGAGTTGTAACTTCTAACCCTAACCCCAGTGGTTCGTAACCAAAACATTGCATGTCTTCAGTGGTAAAATTTTAAAATCTGTGTGTATTTTGGGCTAAAAATGCAAATTCTTACTTTACCGAGTTTATATTGTTTACACAAATAAAGGACAGGAAAAACAAGACCAATACTTCTGCTTACTATACTCATTCGAGGTAAACAATCCAAACAGAATGAAAATAAAGGTATTACTTGTATGTAATATTATTATAATTTAATTTATTCCTATTATTGGATGAAGTACTGTAACAATATTTTAATTAATTTTCACTAGTTTTTACATTCATCTTAATTTTTAGTTGCTTTTTATCACAACTTTGACTTGGACCGTCATTCTTGTGTTAAAAAGCAACTAACAACTAAGATGAAGGTTAAAACTAATCAAAATTAATAATAAAAATATTATTAATACTGCATTATTATTGTTTAGTCAATGATTTTTATCCATAAAAAGGTAAATATATATACTATATACTAAGACAAACAT
>VCCN01004562.1:1574773-1601045 GCA_006491835.1 Architeuthis dux | reverse complement strand
CATTCACTTTGCATTAATGCCCTTGGGAAAGGCATGAATCTATTTCTCCCCCAAGCTGTGGGTAAATAGCAGGGCAGTTGGAGCCCTCTAGCCCTGTAAGGCAGTCCATGATTGGGTTTCCATGGATCATTTGAGAAATGGAGACAAGATCATTGCCTCATGTGTTGTGCGATACAGGAAGCATCTTTGCTTTGCAAAGGCTTTTCTGCAAGAAAATCATCACAAAAACACATTTGTTTTTTTGCTGAAGACAGAATGGAAAATAGAATTGACAAACTAAGTTCAAATTCCAGCTGAGACTGCTTTCATCCATCTCTGATTAATGCTCTAGGAAAAGGCATGAAACCTCCTCTCCCTGGGATCTCTCACATCACACGATATCTTGGCAAAAATCCCAACACTGGCATCTTATCTAAAATTCTTTTTTAGCAATAGAGTGGTGAGATTGGAATAGATTACTGGAATAGTGCTATCAACACATAAATGATTTTATGAAGAATTATGATGTTTATTACATCATCACAAAGATTTAAGGCCCTAGATATTGTGTAAATATGATTGTTATGACGTGTGCTTGTATATACAAATTGTATACTTTTTTTCACACTAAAATAAATGTTAAATGTTATGAGGGCTGATGAAGAAAAGTGCTCAATCAGGTTAGGGATTCTTCACGTCTACTAGTACGATTAATTACATGAGACTTAGAGAGGAGATGGGCACTGCCAAGCAAGTCACCTTTGAGAACAGCCTTTCTCAACTGGGGTTCCACAGAGGAAACTGACTTTCATATTAGATTTTTTTATTTTAAATATCCTTTGGGTCAGAGGGGACTGAAAAAATCTTTGAATATTCACCAAAATGAACAAATACGTAGAAAACAATCTTCAAGTACAATAAAGTTAGGTAATTTAATAAGAGTGTAGTTAGGTGGTTTTGCGTCTTGAGCCTTCGAAAACTTATTTTCCAAGATTATCTAGACATTTGTCTTTTAAAAGATTTTATTAACTATTGGAGAAAAAAATCAACACAGGTTTTTACGTGTAATACAAAATAATAGAAGCCTTCAAAAAATGTTAAGAAAATGGATTTGTCGGGGAGTTTTTCATTTCTAGTAAAATATAAACAGTATTTTTGTTTAAGATTTATTTTTTTTTGTATGAATTCGGGAGTTAATTTTCATTCAAAGATCTTTTTGGTTGAATTGTTGCTTGCTTTAATGTACCAACATTTTTTACAGTCGATTAAGAATTTAAAATTAAATTTTACTTAATTTTTTGTGAATTCAGGAAAAAAAGAAACGGATTTTCTTTCTTTTTTTTTAGTTGGTTTCAATGTGGCTTTTTATTTCTTTTTAATGATAATTTTTATATTTAAAGGGAAAAATAACCCTTTATTTTTTTATGGATATAAAAATATTTTTGACAAGATAAATTTATTTTTTAAATAAAGACAATAAATTTAAAATATCTTTTAGTTGGTTTCAGTTAGGCTTTTTGCTTATTATTTCTAACAATAATTTTTATAATTAAAGGGAAAATAACCTTTCTTTTTTTTAAGGATTGATTGCAATATAAAAAATATTTTCGTAATAAATCTTATGAATTTAAAATATTTTGACGCATTCCATCGTCCGTTTATTTAAAAGAAATCTTTATTTCTTTATTTGGGCGAGCATCTTTATCATTGTTATTTAAAGCTAAAAAGCCTAAATGATTTTTTTTTAAATCTCAATTTACCGGTGCTTTTCAGTAGCGTGAAAGAATAAAGTATACAAAATAAATAAAAAGACAAAGAATTAACAAAAACATTTCTTAAAATCATGATTAAGATAAAACCCTGAGGACCCTCTCGTCGGATAAAACACCCCCAGTTAAAGTAGATCCCAGGATAAAGTGTAGGACAAAACCCCCATATTTTAGAGTGCCAATCGGACAAAACCTCCTTTTTTTTTTTAAATTTAGATTAAAACATGACAAAAATGTTAATCTTGAAATGTTATTAGAAAATGAGGTCAAGTAAAAAATGAATACTATGTGGTACTATTTTTTAAAATGTTTCCACGCATTTCATCATCCGTATGTTTTGGGTGATTTTTTTTTTCAACCGAAGTATTTTACCGTTTTAATTTCGGAATAAAACAAAATTAATAAATGAAATTGTTCCTGTTAAAAGCACTAAATGATTGAACTTTGATTAATCTATCAACGTCAGGCTTTCAATTACCGATTAACAAAACAGAAAATTGAGAAAAAAGTGACAAAACCTTGAAACAATGACCGAACATAACTAAATACTTCCGTGTTTTCGTCTCTACTCACAATTTATCTTCCTCCAATTCATATCCGAGACTTCCTTCGTAATACATGGCGTATTTGGCGAGGGTTATTTCAGATAACATACGACAGAATTAAAGAAAAATTGTGGATGTTTCTGTTTCCTTCCAGACTTGCTTTTTCCTTTTCTATCGATCCATTTTTTCTTATTTTTCGTGATTTTTGGGGAAGAAGACACAGTTAGTCTCTCGGCAACGTTCTTTCAGAAGAATCAGCAAGACAATGTACGGATGCACATAATCGTCGTTAAAGCTAGGTCAGCCCAATCGAGAGATGCATGCAGCTTATCTCATAGAAATTACTAGTTCTTTAATATAATTCAGATAACTTCTGCATTTGTAGGGCCTGAGATCGAATATCAAAAGCTTATCATCATTATTTTATGAATTATTTGAACTAGCATCTTTGTTATTTTGGCCGGTAGACTCTCCAACCTTCCTAAATCGATAATCTTCAGTTTGCTTTTTTCAATCTCCAGCTTTTTACTAGCCAAATGACAAGGATTCGTGTGGTTCACTAGGTTTTTATGAAACAGGATTATTGTTCTTAAACAAAAATGTCCTAAACTTTAATAAAACGAAAATTTACTGTTTTGTGGAGACATCTAAACTGTGAATAAATGTTTTATGGCGATTCGTTGCCTCCTTAGAAAAAAATAAGTTCGGAACAGTTATTTCCCTTGAAGCAATGGGAAGTGACGCTTTCGATTTACAAACACATTGAATTCTCAAAATAAATGATAACAAAAGTAAAACTTGTTTTATTGTTATTATTTGAAGGCGATTGTTACCTTTCCCGTGTTAAATACAGCACTCTTTTTCAGCGTTCATGTGGTTCTAGAAACTGGTGTCAGTCGAACTCGAAGGGTTATAGTTTAAAATCAAGTAACTAACCCTAACAACAACACTAACCCTAACAGCAACACTAACCCATAAAACACTAACCCCAACTCATAGACTTTGTTTTTAAATTCAAACGAACATAGTACTGCAAAAAAGAACGCTGAATTTAACGCAGAAGTTAAACGCCTAATTGAATTTGCGATGCATGTAAAGAAAACGTTGAAACATTAATATAGAATTGTTCGATATCGGCCAACTGCATTACATTGTTTAGAAAAGCCTTAGGAAAAATCCTGAAGCTAGGAAAATGGGTTACAATGCTTACCCTACTTACTGGTCACACATGAACGAACAAACTTGTTTTTCTTGTTTTGCTCAACACAGAAATAAATATTTTTTAGACAAGGTAATAAAAAATGGATTTATTACGAGAATGTGGAACATGGCCTTTTCTAAATGTGGGAAACTCATGTATAAATGGGGAAGGGGACAAAAATTGTCTAGTTCCCTCGGCCTTGTCTTTAGCATGCCCCAGGCATCAGGGAATATCCCTGACCCTACCCCTTTTAGTGTAATGGGGAGGTATAGCCTGGTAGAACAGATCTCCTGCAACTAGACATTTATACTTTTGTGGGCGACAGGAGGCAACTTTTACGCTGAGATAGATGTTCACACTTACCCCTATGCAAGACCGTCTCAAAGTACCGGCAACACAGGCAGTCGCCCAGGGCACCAAGTGCTAGGGAACATCTGTCATGTGTCTGAGACAGTAGGATTTTCCAAATACAAGTGGGAAAATGAATAAATTGAACAGAAGAAAAAAACAGTCAAAATAAGAAAATTCCCTGATGTGAAGACAGATTTTTTTAGGAATATGTGACAGTTAAATACTTTCTCACTGTAAAATATAGGAGGCAGAAGTTCAGCTTGCCCGGGGTACCAACAACCCTAGAGTCAGCACTGTTCTTATGTCGCATTATTAAAGGTCATGCACCACATTTGTAAATGTAAGTTAATGTTGATTGAGACTTAATATTAAAATCTAACTCCATTACTTAAATTATATATCTGACACCATATACAGTTACGGTATAAACCATAACACATATGAGAGCGTAGTAGCGTAGTAATCTCTAACGGTGAAGCTGTTAGTAGCAGCAGTAGTAATAGTGGTTAGTAGCCTTAAGGGTCAGTACTGCCGATGGCAAGCTAGGGTGCTGATGGGACTAGAGAAAGAAAGAGTAATAGTTAACGATGTGCGTAAGAAAGGATCTTTCTTTCTCTGTCTGTTCCTGCAGTAGTAAAAGGAATAAAATACATGTATTTTTCAAGATGCAGTTTGCACATGGTAGAACATCATTGTTAATAAAGAATACAAATACTTGTCAACGATAATAAGAAGTATATTTATTACAGAAGAAATAACAAAACGTAATTCTCAGCTGATGAGAAGAAGAAGAAGAAGAAGAAGAAGAAGAAGAAGAATGCATTTAAAGAGTTTGTATACTACTTAGTAAAGTGCCTGTCAAACTTATTGTCTGCAAAGGGTATCAAATTCGTGTCAAGTACCGTAATTTTCATGTTCCGAAAATTTGGTTATCTGAGAGTTGTACTCGGAAAGATTAATTTGATTCTCGGAATAAAAATCTGGATCTCAAGTTGTTTCCACTTGTTGACCGGAATGTGTAAGTGCAAAAATACGTATGTGTCCGCTACACATTCTAGCAGGAGTCTGAATAAATAAATCGGATTTGTGTTTCTTCTTTTCTAGACGTAGTAGAAGATAATGAGATAACATTTATTTCGTAGATGTAGTTCTTTGAAGGGAAATAATTTAAAAATATTTTGTTTCGGCTTCAGAAATAGCAAAAGTAAGTAGAATAATTTTCTACGGATCCAAATTAATTAAAATGTCTTTTGTTTATCGTTTCTGTGGGTGATCTTTTTGTTTTATCAACCATCAGAAAACAATAGAAAAACGTTTTTGTATATCATCGAACCCAGTGCTTACCATCTGCGACATTTAGTTGTGAAGGATATTAAATTTCATTTATAATCATCATTATTGAGATAAATTACTCCTTAGCAACATAAAAAGAAAACAACACCGTCCTCTAAGAGTTGTCATTCATTATACAATTTATACAAGTTGCCAAATAAATATATAGACTGTCTGTAGTTAGAACCTTTGTAATAAATCATTTTAACTCCATAGTTTGTTTTTAAACTCATTCAACAATAAAGAAGTTAATAAATGACAATAGAAATCAAGCCGATAAACTCTCGTACCTACAAACTTCTACAGGGCTGCCACCAGTGTTGCCAACTCAAAAAATATTTTCGCGCTAGTTTGACTACCAAAAAGCGCTAAATCTTTTAAAAATAGCCATAAATGGCCAAAAACCATCAGAAAGACACTAAAAATGGTCGAAAAACAGCTATAAATGTCCAAAACGTTTAAGCGCAAACGCGCTAATTTAGCGCTTTTTTGCACTGAAAAACAAGAAACGTGCTGAATCTAGCGAGCAACGCACTAAATCGTCAACATTGGCTGCCACTGAATTGTTAGCAAATGTACCAAAAGCTGAAGCCTAAACGAACCAAGTCGTCCGTAAAAGTACCAGATAAAGAAGGAAAAAAAAACACGTTAAATACTAAAAGATTAATAAAAATTAATCTAAATTAAATCAAATATTAAAAAACTTCATTTTCATTTTAATGACATTTTTCTTTCATTTTGTTTTTCAGACGGGTTCCACTAATTGAACTTTATAAGTGGCTTGCAGAAAGTGAAATGAAACATACTTTAATATTTTGCTGAACTATTATATAAAATATAGATTTCAAAGGAAATTGCCGAAAAGTACCAATTTTGGCGGGTGTAGTACCAAAATAAGTATGGAGTATTAATTTGGTACGAACGTGTCAAAATCGGCAGCCCTCTATAAATGATCAAATTGAGATACAGAAGTAAATTAATTTACAAAAATAATTTTTGTATCTCAAATTGTTTAAACTCCTGAATTGTCTATGTGCAGATTTGTCTTACACAGAAATGACGGTGAACCTGTTACGGTAAAAACAAGTGAATTTATGTAATTTGGGAATTTAGAAGGTTATCTCTCACCTTTAAGTGATGCTGTTCTTTGTTTAAAAGACTAAAGACTAACCTATTAAGATGCTTAATGGTTGAATTAAAATGTCTCAGTAGACTTCTAAAAAGAGATCTATGGGACACATATATCCCAGCAGTCATAGAAACCTTGGGATATACCGTATTTGTTGGCAGATAAGATGCTACAAATGGTAAGACGTACCCTATAATTTTCTAAAAATATTTGAGGAGTAATTAACTTTCTGTACAAGCAAGCAGTGGCGGGCCTATGGTTGGTAACTCATGGTGTCACCCCCACCAAACTTTTTGTGATATCGTGTAGACAGGCATGAATTTCTGGCGATATTATGTAGTATGGACATATAACTATGATGTAGGTAATTCTGCATGGATCCGCCTCAAAATGTAATCACTTCCTACATACCCTATTGTCCATCCTCCCACAAAATCTCATTGAAACCTATTGAGAACTTTTGGAGATATCTTTGGGCAGTCATTAGCGTATACATAAATACAAAGAAACAGAAAATCTCTCTCAATCAAAAGAATTCCTGGATCCGCCCCAAAATTTAACCAACACTTCCCTACCCCATTTCTCACACATTTTCATTGGAATTCATGGAGTACTTTCAGGGATATCATGTGGACAGACAGATCTTTCATTAGTAAAAAGAATTACCAAGAAACTATATGAAAAATCTTTGGCAGTCATTTTGGTGTTACCCCCTCTGATGGTGTCATCCGGGGCCTGCCTTGGTATGCCACTGCTAGCAAGTCCAAGTTGCCATCTCAGCAGCGTCATTTTTCTTTCTGTCATGGCTAATTATCACATTTTGAACCTATTATCAGTCGTGGCACTAGGTCTGACTGCGACCCCTGCAAATTGTTAAAAGGTTTAAACGGTAGGTCTAATTGCGCCCCCACCTCCCCGCAGTTGCAGGATCTGCGGGCTCCACGTGCTACCTCTGCTATTATCAAATATTTTTCAAGAAAAAAAGTGCATTTTATCAGCCGGGAAATATAGTATATGTCCTAGGAGTCTTGAATGGGTTAAATCTGTTTGGCGTGTGGACAAAGCACTTGAAAAAAATAAGTTATATAGTTTACACAAACCACCCATTTTTTTCTCTTAAATAAAAAAGACAAGATACATTTTCAGTAGAAATCTCTTTATTGACATAATAATTATTTTTTCATCTTCCTCAAAGAGTATGTAAGTTTACAACAACAATAAAAAAAAAAAAGAAAGCCACTGAAGTGTAAAAACAAATATTTTTTTATTGATAATTAAAGATGGAATCCTGATTCTCAATTTGATTTCAATGTGTGACGACTTGGCTTTCTCGTCAGATTAAGGCCTAACACTAGGATTTCCAGATTTTGACCAGAAGGAGAGATAGTCCGAGCTCTATCTCAGAGACACACACAACACAGGCTAGAGGCAGAGGTCTAATACCAGTCTTGACCCTATTCCAATGCCTGTGTTAGGTAAGTCTCTGAGATGAAGCTTGGATTATCTCCCCTACTGGCCACCCTGCCTAACAGTGTTAATGAGAGAGATTCTCTAAAGAAGAGGCTGGCTCTGAAGAGTTCCGAACAAAGGAATCTTTCTCTACCAATTGGTCTTCTACAAGATCTTTTTAGATCCAGGAACTGGAAGACTATTTTAGAAAGAAAAAAAAAGGCAAAAATACAAATGGGGAAAGGGAGAAAAATTTGATGCTGTTCTAAAAGAGAACTATGGGACATAT
Organism: Architeuthis dux; assembly: GCA_006491835.1. Classification (NCBI taxonomy): domain Eukaryota; kingdom Metazoa; phylum Mollusca; class Cephalopoda; order Oegopsida; family Architeuthidae; genus Architeuthis; species Architeuthis dux. Next base: position 1,593,001 of record VCCN01004562.1, on the reverse strand, counting down.
ATATCCCACCAGTCATAAAAGAACCATGGGATATATATGAATGGCCTCACTCAACAAACCATTTTGATATTTTCATTATCTTTTAAAGCTATAATGCTCCGCCTTTTTCTTAATTTGATGTTTGAACACTATGAATCATAATACAGATTGGTCCAGCTTCAACTTAAAAAAACTGAGCACTGTAGCTCTAAAAATAATGAAAATATAAACTTTTTAAAAATGGCACTTATCATGCGCAGCCACTCATATATATTCCAGGTGTCTTGAAATGGTTAAGTCTGTTCGGCTTGTAGCCAAAGCACTTGAAAAAAAAGAAGTTATATAGTTGTCCAATACCAGTCTTGATGCTATTCCAATGCCTGTGTTGGGTAAGTCACTGAGATAAAGCTTGGATTTTTTTCCACAAACAAGGAATCTTTTCTCTCGAACTTGATCTTCTACTAAATCTTAGCAGATCCAGGGAACCTAAAGACCATTTTAGATTGGTGGAGAGAATATTTAAAAAAACAAAAAGGCAAAAATACAAATGGAGGAAAATGGTAATTATTGTTTTTTTTTTTTTTAAGGATTCAAGATTTTATTGGAACCTGAGGAGAATTTGTTTTTCAAAAGTGCGCACAGAAAAATTTACAGGAAAAATGCTGCAGAATTCATATTGGAGATTTTGTTCTTTAATAATTGATTCTGGAAAATTCCATTAGATTAGTGGTTCTCAAAGTGTGGTCCACAGACACCCAATGGTCCGCAATAGCCATGTAAGAGATCGGCAAAAGGAAAATCAGTTTTAAAAAGATGAAGTGAAAAAAATCAATTATCAAAAAATAATTTTTTTTAAATGGTAAAAAAATGAAAGAATATCCACAGCTATCAAAAAAGGCTATTAAAGTATGTCTCCCCTCTCCAACTATGTATTTATGTGAAGCAGGATTTTCTGCCTACACAACAATTAAAACTAATCATTGTAATAGACTGAATTCTGAGGCAGATATGAGACTCCAGTTGTCTACACATATATATATATCTTTGAAGTCTGGTTTAATAACCAGACTTCAAAGATATATTTGTCCCATTGACTTTTCTTTCATTTCCCTTCCATTTTAGAATGTATATATTTTTCAAAATAAATGTAGTTTCTGAAAATTTGTGATGGCTTATTTTTATCATAATCACCTAATCAACGTAAAAACTCTTTAGGGATCTGCGCATATTTTTTGAGAACATAAGGGGTCTGCGGGGGGAAAAAAGTTTGTGAACCACTGAATCAGACCAAGGAACCAGCTGAAAGCCCTTTTTTTTTTTAAATAAGAAAAAAAAATTGCAGACAGAACCAAATATTGAGCATTCATAGATTGTCTCGCAAGTCTCTCTTGTAGAAAGAGGTTGCAATTTCAAATTCATCCTGTCTGAAGATATATATATGTATAAAAAAAAAAGCCCCTTCCAACTTTTGTTTTGACAATCAAATCTTTTTTTTCCATCTTTGAAGTTGTCAACACATTTTAGCCAATCCATTCTATGGTCTTCTTCAGGTGTAATATATATCTGTAAGGAGAGAGAGCCTCTTTTTACACCTAAAGAAGGCTGTGGAATGGAATGGCCGAAACATTGTGTTGACGCACATCAAAGATGGGATGAAGAGATTTGACTGGACAAACAAAATTTGGAATGTTAATGACTCTTCTCAAAGTTATAGACAATGACCCTCTTTTAATCTGACCAAAATTTGATGAAAACATTTTATTCACATTTACTATTTCTGTTTTTATAAATCCATGGTAGGTGTACAATAAGTGGGTTACTAGTTTCCCGAAACCAGTCAACACCAAAGATAAAACCAGGAAACTTTTTTTTCCGTCTTCTTCTTGCTCCAGACTCGCTGTCCAATGACCCTCCCCGACCAAGTCTAGGCTGGACGTTGGCCGCTTATGACCTCTTTGACTGCAAGAGGATCAGGTGACAGAATTGCAAGGAACCAGGGTTGTCGGGTGAGGGCAGAGTTTCAGTCCAAAAAGAAGACACTGGTGAAATGTGTACTACACAGCTTCTTGACTTCCTCTGAAGGAAAAACAAAAAAAAAAAATTTTGTTTTAAAAAAGATCACTTTGAATATTGAATATAAAGCAATTATTTTATATTTGGTTGAGTTCTAGAATGCATGTTGTATAGCCCTCTTGGTCCGCGGGAGGAAAATACTGAACTTGGAGAAAAACAAAGACTCGGCACAACAATCATGGAAGGTTAATGCAGATTTTTATATATTTGTTTACTCCCCTATTTTTGGTGAGGATTGTTCTTGTTACACAGGAAAGTAAAGTCAACTCTGACTTTGTCCCGGAGTTTGACAAAAATTTGGGCAAGTAGATATATGTCTAAATGTTGTACCGTAACAGAAACAATCCTCACCAAATTTAGTGGAGTAAAAATGAACATTCCCAACATGTTGTATAGCCCTCTTGGTCCCCAGGAGGAAAAGGAAGACTCGACACTTGGTTTATAAAAATATGAGTGTATATTTTTATTTGATAAGATACATTGTGTCGTGGCGGAGAATGATGAGTGTGAGAGAGATAATGAGAACCAACAGACTGTTCCCAACAGGGGAACTGGCCTTGTGTCTTCCACCAGCCTAAGCAGTCTGTCTCTCTCTGGCTTCTGAGGGCGCTCTGTGTCTCTCTTATTGGGTTCAAATGCCCAGCCTGCCATCTGCAGTCAGGTCTCAGTCAATATCCTGTTTATCAACTTTGAACACCCAGCATGTTTGTTTCAGGCCCCGGACACCTTGCAGTTTGGGGTTCTTGTCGATATCCTGTTATGGCCAAATCTGTAACCCCCGACCACAGCTGCCTAAATATCCAATATGCATGCATGCATAAAATGAACTAACGATTACCTCCCTTTTTAGCAAAACGGCACACAAATAAAATAAATAAAAACACCTTTATTTCAAAAATGACCTTTAACGTTTCATACACTCGCCCACTCAATGTTAAAAACGGCACACAAAAATAAATAAAAACAACTTTATTTTAAAAAAACCTTCAACGTTTCACACTCGATGATAAAAATGGCGCACAAATCTCCATTTCACTGATGCATTCTAAGAATTTACCATTAATCTCTATTAGATGAAGTATTATAAATGATTATTACTAATTGTTGACTACTATTTACCTTCATCTTAATTTTTTCAGTTGCTTTTTATCAGAACATTACTCAGGCCATCAATCAATGGGCAGTGAGTAAACAGTGCTGATCAGAAATAAAGAATAAGCTCTCGAATAAAACTAAAACTCATGTCCCTCGGCCATGTTTTGAAACGGGTTACTGTTATATTTTCGGTGATTTCAACCATTGGCTATTTCTGATATGGAGGACCAATCAACCAGTCGCCTTTTTCGTGAAAAAAAACCAACAATATGTAGTTTGAGTTTGATAAATGTCGACTATTTCGCAAATTTTGCTAAAAAAAATTAAAATTAAAAACCTTTAAACTCAGAAATGAGTAAAAATTGTTATTAAAATTCTTTCAAAAAATAAAATTTACACGCTTGGTCTTTGTATTATTAAAATTATAAAAAGAAAAAAAAAACAGATTTTTATGCGATTGGTCCTCTGTAGCAGAAATAGGCAATGGTTGACATCACCGAAAATGTAACAGTAACCTGTTTCGAAACATGGTCTGTTCCTCTTGTTAGAGGAAAGCTAGGTTAACACCCTACTGCTCTTACCAACTGAGCTACAAGAACTAGCTGGCTAGCAGAAGTCCAAGTCAAACCTTTAAACCTATCCTCTATACCATTTAATTATTAATAATGAATTCATTTTTAACGTCAACTTCTGTAGAGACACTTGAAGTGCAAAGTGACAAAATGGTAATCAATTTGAAAAACAAAATTGACAACCCAAGATCAAATTCTGGTTGAATCACTTTCACACTGTCCTTGAGAAAGGCATGCATCCAATTATCCTTGAACTTTGTCCTATCACCAGTCATAAAATATGGTGCTAGAGAGAGAAAAGGGTGGATGAGTAAGTACATGGGCTATCCGATCTTCCATAATTATCCAGCACAGGGACAATCCCACTCTCTCGGCCTCCAGGGTCATTTTCTAGTGGTATAATGAAACATCACAATGGCAACCTTATTGGCTGCAGGAGTTGCTAGAAAGAGTGTAGAGTTTACCACCAGACTACCTATGGGGCTCCACTCCTGGTCTGGAATCAGCAGTGTCTGTCTCTTAGACTGGCTGCCAGCCAAGGCCAGAAAGCCCAGACACCAAATAAATAATAGTTAAATAAATAAATAGTCACATTTTGATTACATCAATTGTGTTGGTACCAGTTTTGTAAAAGGCATGAACATTTTAGTTACTTACTTGTAGAGCCCAGAGAGACCAGTCAGAAGAAAACAAAGAGGTCAAGTTAAAAAGAAAAAAAAGAAAAAGAAAGACAACGCACCATTGATCTCAATCAAGTTGGCATTTTTCTGGTTAATGACAACATAGAATTCTCGGTGATCGGATTTCTTTCCCACTACCCAGGAATCATTCAGCGTTTTCACTATCGTCTCAGCATCTTCTTCACACCTGAAAGATAAAGTTGGAATTTTTTTTTTACAAGGAGGTTTTTATCGTCTCATTCTGAGTGGGGAAAATATCTAATTGGCATTTTCTGGGATTTTAGGTAAAATATTAAAAATTTTTCAAAATGTTTTTAATTATTAATTATTAATCATTTTATCAAGTTATTAGAGCAAATGCATCAAAGTCTCCACTGGTTTTTGAAGCCTTGGTTCATTGCAAAAGTTTAAAACTATTTTTTCAAAACTTATTCAAGTCTCTTGAAACGAAACAGCTTATTGTGATCACTTTGGGACAGTGTAGAATGAATGTAAATTTATAATAATGAATGAAAACAATAGCCAGTTGATAACATTAAGCAAAAGATATTGGAACAGTTTTCATTCATTATTATAAATTTACATTCACTGTTCAAATTAGCAATGTTTAACGACTTAACCATCAAAAATGGATTGTATCATAAGGACAGATTTGACTGAATACCGCTAAAGAAGCTAACATTTTTTACTTTCGTACTTAGGCTGATACAGCAGTGTTTGTTTGAGTTTTATTAAAAAAACGATTATTTTATTTTATTTTTTTTATTAGATGAAGTATTGTAAACCATTTTTTTTATTAATGTTTGACTTCTATTTACGGTCATTCTAATTTTTAGTTTTTGTAATCACAATAAGGCAGGTTCAATACTTCATTTAAATAAAAATAAATAATAAAATAATCGCTTTTTTACTAAAACCAAAACAAACACTGCCATACCGACTGGTGTTAGTTAAATTGTAATTACAAAACAATTAAAAATTAGGATGAATGTAAATAGTATTAATAAAAATGGTTTACAATACTTCATCTAAATAAAAAAAAAAAAAAAACAATATCGGTCAAATCAGTCCTTATGATCCAATGTTTAACATTGCCAAAAAATTAATATTAAATTTAATTTTTGAAAATTTTTATTTAATTTTAAATAAAGGGTTTGCAACTGACTGATTTTGATAACAATAATTATAATAAATGGCTTCTTTTGTATCTCTATTTAGAAAGCAATAGAATGAATAACTTGTAAAGCATTTCATGTTGTTGGCTTAATAGAAAACATTGTGAATCATTTAAGAACAAAAAATGATTGAGTAGAAAAAATGCAACATACTTTGAGAAGTCTGAACTGATGTCGCTGAGCAACTTGAGTGTATCAGGAGGAATGGTTACAGTCGATGCCTTTTTGCTGTCCCCGTGGACAGTCGTCTTTTGTGCCAGGTTCATGTGGTTGAAATATACGTATTTGTATTGAGGCTCTGTAAAACTAAACACAAATCAATTGATAATCAGTGGTTAGGCCATGACACATTGGAAGATTTCTTAATCATTGTGGCTTCATCAATTGCTTTGATGAATCCCTTAAGGCCTCAATGTGGTTGAAATATTTACATATTTGTATTGAGGCTCATCTTTCCTTGCTTTTTATCACAACATATCAACTGATCTATTTTTGGCCGTTAAATTAACTTGCAGTAGCCCAGAAGAGACACAAACAGCCCTTTCAGCCCACAAAAGACACAAACAACCATTTCAGGACAGAAACCATCATTTCAGCCCACAAAAGACACAAACAACTATTTCAGCCCACAAAAAACACAAGCAAGCATTTCAGCCACACAAAAGTCACAAACAGCCATTTCAGCCCACAAGAAACACAAACAGCCATTTCAGCCACACAAGAGTCACAAACAGCTATTTCAGCCACACAAAAGTCACTAACAGCCATTTCAGCAACACAAGAGTCACAAACAACCATTTCAGCCCACAAAAGACTCAAACAACCAATTCAGCCCACAATAAAAAAAAAAACTTGCTCTTTCAGCCACTCTTGGAAGCAATGTATGTGTGTGTGGGGGGAGAGGGATTCTCACATCTGTTCAGTTATTTTGAAGAATTCTTTTTGGACAGAATAAATTAGAAAGTATTGATTCTCACCCTGAAGGCTTTTTGGAATATTGGTCGGCAATATCCGAGGCCAAGGAAGTCAAGGTCGGTCCAAGAAATACGTCCAGTTTTTGACAAAGTGGAAATGTAAGAGAAGTGTTCACTGCAAAAAGAAACAACAAATCTTCATTTAATCAAATGATATCAATATGCAGGTCAGGTTCAGCTTTTTATAGGATTTGTAAGAAAGACAAGCCTGGCTGCTGCAGAGTCAAACTCTGCTCCTACTTCCTGTTGTATTTCTACTATAAATTTTAATGCTATGTAAGACTTGTCAGTTTGGTGCAGTGGTAAGATGTCTGCTTTGGGGTCACTTGATCGTGAGTTCAAATCATGGAAGGTTAATGCAGATTTTATATATTTGTTTACTCTCCTATTTATGGTGAGAATTGTTCTTGTTACATAGGAAAGTAAAGTTAACTCTGACTTTGTCACAATAAGCATCTTTTCTGGAGTATTGAAAATTGTTTTCTTATCAAGTAATAAATAAATATATATACATATACAGTACTTGTCATGAGTATTTGAGCAAACAGACATTTTGCTTCTAATGCTTAGTTTTGAGAGTTAAAAACAGGAACATTATGCAAAAAGGAACCAAATGTTTTGCAATCAACATAACAAGGTATGCATTTAGTTAGTTTTTGAAGTTCTGAATGCTATATTTCTGGAAAATGTTTTTTTGAATAGAATTAAATAGTTAAATGAAAAGCAAGTTTTTAGATTCTATCCTTCTAAAATGTTGTTCAGAATTGACCAAGGAGATTGAAAAGGTGAACTCACATTGCTATATGGAAGAGTTGCCAAACAAGTAAGTTAATTTGGATCCTACCTGCTCAAAATCCATAATGACCCCTGCAATCTTCGGCAATAAAAACAGATTTTGTACTTTTTATTAAAGCAAATGATGGATAATTTTATATCTGACAAAATATGATAATTATCATATTCTGTCGGATATAAAATTATCCATCATTTGCTTTCATACTATCGACATCGAGAGTCACACTATATTCGTGACTAAAATATGAATGTGAGAATGCAGAGGCCAACAAAGTGTAGGATTAAAAGACTCCTGCCTACCATGAGACCTTCGTTAGCTCAGTTGGTAGAGCAGTACCTGTGTATAAGGTACTATATAGGTTCTCAACTAATAAATGTCTTTATAATTATCAATACATTTATATAAATAAGTTATCATTTATAGCTTTCAAAGTTATAAAGTGCACAAAATCTTGGCACCCTTGAAAAAGTACTAAATGTTAAATGGCAATCTATCTAAATACCAAGGAAAAGAAAAGAAAATGAAGCAAAATACTAATAGAAGGCAGAGTGAAGACATACCATTAATAAACATACAGACACTGGCACTGAGGGCTCGGTAGACAAGAAGGTAACATTCCTCATTATCTTCTTCTGTATTTAAATAGACATGAGGGACTTTTCCCATGTTACTTTCATCCTTTATATCAGGAGGACCTGTGATGAATCTGAAAAAAAGATTAGATAGAAAATTACTTAGCTTTCTTGGCATATTAACATTTATATGGATTATAAAGTAAGAATATCAAATCAATGAAAAAGGTCAGATGGGAGTTGTTAGGCCATATACTGAGGAGAGATGGAAATATACCAGCAAAAGAAGCAATGCTGCTTTATTACAAGACAGCAAAAAGGGGTTCAGGGGTGAACCCATAACCACTCCCCCAGTTGAGATCTGAATGTATACTATTCCAGGAGTAAGTTACAAGATCACAACTATACCTGGAGGCTTAAACTAAACAACTCCCAAGACCTGGAAAATATAAAATCCATACCAGAGGACAGACGAGACTGGCTGGAGAGATTATGAAGGCTGGCAAGGCAGGATTATCGGAAGATGTAACAGTGACATGCCGCCAATGCTGATGTCGATCATGAAAATAATAATAATTAATTAATAATAATAAAGAAAGAATGTTTTTTTCTGGTATATGAACTGCTTGATTTTCTCATCAGAGAAAACAAAAAGTTTGTGTCGATCCCTATCATTTCTAATCAGATCTCCAAAATTCTACACTGTTCTTAACAGGGCTGCCACTTTTGGTACGTTCGTACCAAATTGGTCCAGTTCGGCATGTTTGGTACATTGCTTTGAAAATTTGATATGTTTAGGCAATTCCCTATATTTTATATAATGGTACACAAAGGGACTGCTTGCAGACAGCAACTGTACTAATTAGAAACTTCAAATGAAAGCAAAGATTGAGTTAAGTTTGATTAATTCCTTTGAATTTATTAGTATGTAACATGTTTTTTCTTTATTTGGTACTTTTTGTAGACAATTCAATACTTTTATGTATGATTTGGTACTTTGTGGCCTCAGCTTTTGGTACATTTTCTAAAAACTCTGACCACTGAGCAGAGAAGACATCTTTTTCTTCTAAGCTGGGTTTGCTATTACTGTATTTGCAAGCCTTTAAGACACATGGTTTACAAGGATATTTGGGAGGGCTACCACTTACTGCTACTAATCCAAGTCCCATAGATGTCCATTAGTAGATGGCCACCTAGACATAATACCTGGGCATTGGATGCGATGAAATTTACATATTATTTTTATTTAACTCTTTTGAGACTCCTGGGACATATATATCCCAAGGTTTCTATGACTGCTGGGATATATACGTCCTGAAGATCTCTTTTAGAAGTCAGACATTAAGCATATTAATGAATGACCTCTGTTTTGTCAGACAATGGAACGTCACCCTGGGGGGCATGCCTGGGCAAAGCGTATGGAAATCCTGGGATGCACAGTCGCCAGAATCCCCTTCTCAGCCTTGCTGGTGTAGTCCAGCGGAAAGCAGATTGAGATATGTCTGGCATCAGCTTGGCTGCAGGAGCTGCCAGAAGGATGTCAACTTGGACATCAAACTGCCTTAGGGGGGCTCCACTCCCTGATTTGGAATCAGAGTTGTCCTTCTCCTAAATTGGTTGCCTTCCCAAGGCTAGAGAGTCCATTATGCCCTGCTGAGTGAAGAAGAGATAGATTAATGCCTTTCCCAAGAGAATTAGAGCAAAGTGAACACAACCAGCCCCGACCAGAGTTTGAACTCGGGTCGCCGATTCCATTGTCTGCACCATTACCAACTACACCAATCGCACCTCCAAGCACATTAATAAGTAAGTATTAGAAGGGTTAAATGTGTTTCTTACATACCAGAAAATACTATAATCCAAAAGTAAAATGGTTATTGACTACTTACTTTCCGTAGTGAATTTGCGCTCCTGTCGTGGCTCCCGACAGTCGTACAGGAGACATGTTTTCTGTCTGAAGGTTCTGTTCTAAGTAGCTGGGGAAAAGGCCAGTAATGAGATAACGGTACATGATCCTCATGTCTTCTTGTTCAAGGCCACTCCTAAGCAAAAAAGGGAGAGATAAGATTATTATCTTTTTAAAAGTAAATACAAGGAAGACCCTGAAAAGTCAAAAATCTCTCTACAGGTGTTGGATATTTAGGCGGCTGTGGGTGGAGGTCACAGATTTGAAAGTTAAACAGGATATTGACTAAAAGCCTAAGCTGCAAGGTGTCAGGAACCGGAAAACAGACCAAGGTTGAAAAGTCATAAACAGGATATTGATCTTGACTGCAGGTGGTGGCTGGGAAATTAGTGTGGGCGTTCAAACTCGATAAAAGCCAGAGAGACTCTGGATGCCTGGAAAGACACCAGGCCAGTTCCCCTGTTGGGAACAGTCTGTCGGCTCTCATTATCTCTCTCTGTCACAACACAATGTATCTTACGAAATAAAAATCAGTCAGGATTTCCCCCCCATGGACCAAGAGAGCTATACAACACAGGTACCGGACCATTTATCCGGCAATTTCTAGTGAATCCAGCATTTTCATCACGCGTAAGATATTCGCAGAAATGGCTATTTCCTAGCCACTTATTATAGCCGAAATGAAATGATAAAGTTAGCTTAATCTGTTGTCGCTGTTTAAGCAAAGTAAAGATGTTGTTTGTCAATGAAATTATATTCACCTGATGCCGCTAATATTAACAACATTAACATTTCCGCGTGAAATCAACACGAGGGAAATTTAAATATCTGGCAAAAATCAACATATTATTTGATTTTAATAAAATTTTCTATACTTATTTATTAAAGGATGAATTTAAAAAAAAAAATTTTCCATTCTAAATTTTGTGTTGCTTTCTTGTTGATTTTTACACATTTTACAATTATATCCTTCGAGATACTAATTATGTTTCTCTTTTTTAGAATAATATCCAGGGAAATCTAGAACGGAACTTTTACTTTGGGTTTAAAAAAAACAGGAAAATTAAATAATTGTTTTTTTCAGCAAATGTTCAGTTTTATCTGTGAAAAGATTTTTTAGGTGACCAGGACTTCTGGATTTTTGAGCCCAGGCTTAATACATACTTAAAATATAAAATAAACAATGAAAAATTGTATTTAACAGATACAAATTAATCCACTTCTAAAGTAGGATCTATTCGATCTGTTACAGACGTCCGGCCCAGAATGGCCGCACCACATGAAATGCAAAAATAAGGCTTCCTACTTTTTGGCCGACGTCACAGCTCAACTGCTGCTGATGTTAGCTACTATAAGTAACAGGTACAAACCCCTAACTTCATCATCCACTTCTATCTTTCGGTCCGTGTCTGCACATAAAATCTTCACTTCTACGCCCCTACTTTACCACTACCCACTGCTCTTCATGGTCCGTTCCGCATGACTTCGTTTTTGTCTCTAATCGTCTCAGCCAAACACCTCTCCAGCAACCCCACACATCTCTGCCTCACTTCGCCTCAACCGATGTCTTGGCTACCTTCTGGGATAAAACCCTTAGTCTAGCGTTTCTTTACCACTACTGAACTTGGTCACACGCGCTGAGAACCAAACGTTGTTCTGTTAACTGTGTGATGAAGAGCAATCACATCTCTTGCTTCAACTGATGAACATGTTCTGCCAGCCCAAATCGCTTTGTGACCCAACCACTCAGTCAGTTCTCCTTCGTCGCCTAGGACTAACCTCTTCCCTACCACTACAGAACTACCTTCTCCTTCCAAATAACTAGAAAAAAGTAGTCATAAAACTTTAAATAATGTCAAATATGATTTTGAAACAAACTAAAGATGCATATTTGAATCCTTTGCTTCTACAACTTTGAAATAAATACAAAGAGGACTTTGAAAATTTTTAAAACAATAACGATTATATATTATATATACTTACCATACCAATTGGTCATTGTAAAGGAATGCTGTATATTTGACTTCAGGGAATTGAGCTTCTAATTGATTGATGAAACATTTGATCCGTAAATAAGTATTTTTATTCAATGGTAAGAATTGGATTCCATCGAAAACGTCAAGGATGTCACTCTGGCACAACTTCAGTGTGAGCAAATACTAAAAAGAAAAAAAATTAATTTAAAAAATTCTTTTAGAGAAGGTTGAAATCAAACAAGAATCTATTATCTTTTACTTATTTTTTTTAATTGCTGCTACTAATACTAAGTGTAAAAACAATAACAAATATGGTGCCGAGAGAGATCAGGGAAGAATGAATGATAGGTTTCAAGGTTAGATTTGATGTTCTGCCAATCTGTGGAGTTTTTGTAGCTCAGTTGGTAAGAGCAGCTGGTATGGTTAACCAGGAGAGATCGGGGAAGAATGAAGGGTAGGTTTAAAGGTTAGCGTTGATCTTCTTGCCAACTGTAGAGTTGTTGTAGCTCAGTCGCTAAGAGCAGCTGGTACGGTTAACCAGGCTTTCCTGAAGCATAAGTAATGTCAGTTAGAGTCTCACCAAGAGCGAATCTTTATTTCTGATACACTATTTACTCACTGCCGTAGATCAATGGCTTGAGTAAAATAAAAAGCAACCAATGAAAGAAAATACTAGTAAAAAAAAAAAAAATGACGCTTTGTTTTGGATCAAGATTCGTCTCATTCCAAAAGGTCACTTTAAAAATGTTTTTTTTTTAATAAAGTTTAAAACAAAATGATTTTATATTTATGTTTGTTTTAAACTGTATGTATTTATTAAAAAAAAACAACATATTTTTATTATTTTGTTTTAAACACCACACCACATGGATGATCACACGACTCTGCTATGTTCAAATTTCTTCTTCTGATGTTGTTCGCAGTGACGAAATGCATAAACATTTATCTTCATGATAATAAACATGTTTGAGACATAACACGCTTTTCTCAATCTTTCTTTTTCACATTGTCGAACCATATCCACCATTCTGTCGGATTCCTTCACATCCATACAACAAACAAACTAGGTATTAAATTACATTGATTTGAAAAAAAACTTTGTAAAACCGTATATAGTTATTAAAACAAAATCCATAAATAAGTAATTTACATTGTTATTGTTTTGTTTCGCATTTCTGGCACTTCTGACTTGTTTTGGACAGAGATATTCAAATTATTCAGCATGACGTATTAGCTGACATCATTGGTGTCAGGAAAAAAAGTGACCTTTTGGAATATGCCAAATCTTTGTCCAAAACAAGTCGGAAGTGCACAAAAATCAATAATAATGGTTTTTAGATTAAGTGTTGTAACCATTTAACCCTTTAAAGACTGCTATGACACATATATCCCGGGATTTCTATGACTGCTGGGACATATATGTCCCATAGATCTCTTTTAGAAGTCTACTGAGACATTTTAATTTCAGGCATTAAGCACTGTAATAGATTAGTCGTGAAAAGGTTAAACAATACTTGAGGAACAATAGAAAGCTGTAATCTGCGGAGATACTTTAAAATCAGGTATGGCTGACCCTGTGTGGCAGGAGACGGGGACACACTAACAATTATGGAATGAAGTCCAGACCACTGACAGGGAACAGTATTGGAGAATAAGGTTAAAGGAAACCACCCTCATACTGTGCTGAAATCATTTGATTTGCTTAGACAATAACCAGCTGATAACATTAAGCAAAGGATATAAAAATTGCAACAATTTACATTCATTATTATAAACTTATATTCATTTTGTTATTAAGTTTATTGTTATAAACAACTTTACATTATAAAAAATTAATATGAAATTTATTTTTTAATTTTTAATTCATTCTAAATAAAGTGTTTGGGACTGACTGAATTTGATTATAATGAACAACCTTTTCTGTATTAACATATTTGATGAAAATAACAATTTAAAAAGACAAAATTAATGTTAAGATTTGAGAATCAATTTGGTAAAGCAAAGAAAACAAGTTATCACCCATATGTTGTTCAATTCTCTTATGGAAATTTTTAAAAAATCAAGGGAGGTAACTTGCATTTCAAATAGTGGTGTAACAAGAAATTCACATCTGAAAAAGTTTCTTCTAAAAATATTTACAGCTCAAATTTAGTTACAGATTTGGATACACATACAATAGTGCGATCCAACAAATTAAGACAAAAAAGTTATTCCCCTTGAATTAAAATTCTTTCGATGCCGGACAGACATGAAAATAATCCCTTACATAAAAATTGTTTTCAATTGCGCAAGACGAGGTTAGAAAACAACAAAAAAAGAGAAAGATTAAAGTGTGTATCAAGTAAAAAGACCTTCATATAGCTCATCACAAATAAATTTGTTTTTATTTAAGACTATTTCAAAGACAAAACTAAGTAAATTCGTGGAGTAAACATAATTTTAAAACAAAAATCATAACTGACATGGTTTTGTGTCACATGACTAATCATCCTAAAATTATTTTAATACGTACAAAACAATTAAATAACAATGATTTGATACACAATTTTATACAAAGTTATTTTATAATTTATTGTAATAGCTTATATTAATACAACATTGTAGCTAGTAAATATAATGAGCAACAGACTGTTCAAACAAAAACTTCAGCTATCTATGTAATATTTTTCAAAAATAATACAGTTTTTATTTTATTTTAATTTAATTAAAGAGTTTTGTAATAGCCTTAAATATAAGGAAATTCACTTGCGATGAGATATATGAAGTTTTTTTTTATACGCTCTCCAATCTCTTTTTTGTCGTTTTCTAACCTCGTCTTTTTTACACAAGGGATTATTTTTGTGTATGTCTGGCGTCAAACTTTTTTTAAATCAAGGGGAATAACTTTTTGGTCATAAATCATTGGACACCACTATTGTATGTGTACCCAGATTTGTTTAAAGAAGCTCTTACCTGAGTAAAAAAATATTTTTAAAAGATGTTCCTACCGAGTAAAGAAATTTTAAAAAAAACCCAGAAGTTCTTACCCGAGTAAAGAAATATTCTAATCGTTGCTGTAAGGCTGTAACACATTGTTTCGACCTTCTGAGGATATTTTCAAAGCTGCCATTGAACAACTGAAATCAAAGAACACCAATGGTAAGAAGTAATTGGAAATAACAAATGGGAAGAACTGAGTTGTACAGGAAATCTCCAATTAATGTGTTTTCTATTAACGTACCAACAATATTTATGCAAAAAAAATCAAATAGAAACAAATGTTGCCAAATGCTATCAAAAATTGTGTAAACGACATTGTAGGTTTTGAACAGAGGCTATTTTTTTTCTTGTGTAATTTTGGTGACTCAGCACTTAATTTGTATCATGTCCAGCTATTTAAATGGGGGATTCCTTAACAGGTAAGACACTTGAATATGTGCATAAAAGATAGAGAAACAAACAACTGAAGGGAAAGGGAAATAAAGGCATGAGAGCAACTTACCTTAAACATTCTATATGCTTGTTTCAAGACTGATTCATAGACCAAGTCCTGAACGTCTTCTTCATGATACTCTATGTAGGATTGGCCATCTTTTATTTTTTCACTGAATGGCACAACGATAGTCTGAAAAGAAAGAAAGGCATTTTGATTAAGGATTCACAGAAAGATTTTTATAGCCACTGCCAGATATCTAGAAACTGCAAGAGAATGAATAGTCTGGAAAGGCTTAATTTAAAAATGGAATCATTATTTTTTATTTTAATTGGTAATTTTTGCAAATCAGACACCAAATCAAAGTGAAAAAAGTTATCTCCCTTTATGGCTAAACTTTTTATTTATTTTCATTATTGTGTTAATTCTGGATCAATGTTAACCCATAAGAACTCAGACCCATTTCTACTTGAAGGAACATTATATAGGATTCTGGGTAGGAAAATTGACACACAGTCACATGTTCAGTATATGTCACTTAGTACAGTTCATGAGTTAAAATCAAAGATAAAATATAATATTAGATAAGAAACTGTGCAGATCAATTAAATTGTATGTGACAGTGGGTTCTTATGGGTTAAGTACACTTGAAAAATCATATGAAGCGGAAAAAAAAAAAAATTCTAAAGACCAAATACAAAAACATTTATTTGAGGAGGGCTGAAGAATGAATTGGCTAAAATGTTGTATTAAAAACAACAAGGATAAGAAGAATAGTTCAAAAATTAAAATGACAAATCAACTCACCACAACCATCCAGAAATTTTTCTCGGGTTCATAAAAGATATGTCTATGTTTCTGTGTATGCAGACTCTGGCAGGGACGATCAGAAAACGTTCTGCAAGAATAACAGAATAACGGTTTTATGGAATAAGGTTCTACAAAAATAATGGAATAAGGTTCTACAAAAATCATGGGATAAGATTCTACAAAAATAACAGACTAACTAACAGGTTTCATGTAATAAGGTTCAGCAGGAATGACAGAATAACGGTTTTATGGAATAAGGTTCTACAAAAATAATAGAATAAGGGTTTCATGGAATAAGGTTCTACAAAAATAACAGAATAATGGTTTCATGGAATAAGGTTTCAACCCGATGTGGCTTCCACTTCTCAACAAATCTAAACCCGACAAGACAAAGACACAGAAACACCCGGGCCATGCGCTATAAGGGCTACCCCCCCCCACCCTTTAAACTTTAAACAAGAAGGAGTTCAATCATCCGAAGAACCATATGAATATTAATGACCCTTCTCAAAATTATAGAAAATATCAATATAATATTGTATGCTGAACTACCAGAGTGGCAATTAGTTGTTTATTAGGACTATTAACACTGAGATACTCAATTCTTTTTTAGTCAAACCATAAAATTCTTAAAAACGTTAAATATTTTCAGTAATTTACTTTTTTTATGGTTCAAACAATTAGTATTTTCATCAAGGTCACTTAATTTTGCCACCACCACTGCTTAATTTATGAGGTAAAAAGAAGCATATATAGGTGGTGGTGATTCATAATTTCCCTTGGAATGCTAGTTCCTTAATATATTTCAATGAAATTTTGTATGTAGGCTTGTGGAGAATCAGATCGGCCATAACTCACCAGCCCCAAGGTAGAATCTCTCCATTTATTTGATTTATGGTTCAAACAATACTGATAGTATTTTCATCAAGGTAACTTAATTTCGTGGAAGAGTGGACCGTGGGCTAAGGAGGGATTGATTAAATTTTGGGTCAGATCCACAATTTCTTTTTCATGATTGAGACAATAGTCCAAAATATGGAAAATCAAAACTTACAGTTACCTCCCCTTCATCGTAGCTATATATAAACTGATTTTCATTCAGTTTTTAGTTAGTGTATCGCTTTGGCAGAAGTATGCACTTTCCAAGTGTTTTCTACTTTTTTTGACACTTGTAATATAACAAAACTTATTTGTATTAAAGTTTGTGATTCTCATTCAAGCTTTATATAACATCTTTCAGCTGAATGTGTTTCTCAATATGATACAAATATTGTGTTTGCCTGAGAGCAACAGTAAACATTGGTTTTCTTTTTATTAAATTTGACTAGTTTTTACCTTCATCCCAATTTTAGTTGTTTTTATACAACTTATTAATTCAGGCCACTGTTTCAGTGGCAACGAAATAACAGCGCAATCAGAGAGTAAGTCTTCGGTGAGAATCGAACTCAGTCACACCCTCATTGCCAGAGGGAGACTAATTTACACCTAGTTGCTTTTACCAATTGGCCATGAAGACGAAGACTAAACAACTAAAATTAGGATGAAGGTAAAAACTAGTCAAATTTAATAAAAACCACAAAAAGTAAACAAAAATTTCACTTACTTTGTAAATTGTACGATGGCTTCACTGAGACCAATTTGTTTAATCTTTGTATCCAAATCTGCTTTCTTTGGAAAGTAGAACATTATTTTCTTGTGTTCCTGGAAAGACAATTAATATACAAGAATAAATTTTATATTTACTAAGCTTTGCCTAGTGTGGCACAAGGCCAAATGGAGAAGACCTGCCTGTCTTGAAAATCAGCATTCAAAATCCTGCCTTTTTATCTGGGCTCCAATAGCAACCACTGGAACATGGGCAAACTACCTCAACCACCAGACAGGTCACAAGAACAAATATTTTTACATAAATATGCACTGGACCCGTAGAATTTACAGTTTAGCAAAAACTTACTAAAAACCTATTTTGGGAGGAAATTTTCAAAAAACAAAAAAATGTTTTTTCTAGACATAATAATAAGTAAATATCAAAATTTTCAGCCCTCTAGCTCCATTGGTGTGGCCTGTACGCATCATACATACATAGCCACCCAGACCAGACCAGACTTGAAAACTGAAGAAACCTATATTGATGTTGACAGTTTTGGTTGATTGTTTCTAACTTTCAAATGTTTTTTTAATGGCTTTCCATTAAGTATGAACAAAATG
>VCCN01004562.1:1526004-1541831 GCA_006491835.1 Architeuthis dux | reverse complement strand
TATATATAACTCTTAGTCGTGAGGACTCCATGAACTTATTATATTGTATATATACATATTATATATATACACACATATATATGCATGTGTGTATGTCTATAAATATGTGAATGCATACATGAATATATTTAAGGGTCTTGCAGAAAAGTTATAATGATAATAATAATTAAAAAAAAAAAACAAAAAAAACACCACCACCATATTTAGTCAATGAGATCTATGCCCATCTTCACCCAACAAGATATGAATTTGTTTACTGCTATAAGTTTTAAGAGTCGTATCCCTTCCTAATTCGCTGAGAAAAAAAAGTGCACTTTGTATACCCCTTCGTGGAAAGGGGTATAAAATTTCAAAAATCTTCTTTTTTTTACAAAGACACACACACACACACACACCTGTGGTGGATTAACCATTTGGCTAAGTAGGCTTAAGCCTAGGGCCCTGGAAGGGAAGGTGGTCGATAGCAAAAGAAAAGATTATTGAGTCTACAAAAAAAAGGTTTAATTGGGTGTATATATGAGCATTTTGGATGATAGTTCACTACTTATGCATATATATTATACATATAGTAAATTATACATAGTCCAATGATATTTATTGTGACTTAACGTTGATTTATTCTATTTAATGAATGGTGCAAGATCATGGGGTGCCTTACTAAAGCTCAGCCTAAGAGGGCCCAGATGGTAGATAATCCATCACAGACATACACACACAGACACACAGACATGCACACACAGACATACAGACATACAGACACACATACAGACACATAGACATATACACACAGACACACAGATAGACACACACATACATGCAGAAAAAGAAATTTAATTAAGAAATCTATCAAAATTGCAGTCTGTGTATCACCAATTCCATTCCGTATTCAACAAATCTTCTTCGTCTTGGTAGACCCAGCTACATCTCCTGTGAAAGTCGATAGAGTGAAGGTATTTAGCCATGTCAGCCGGCCTGGTCCAGAGATTCACATTGATTTTTTCTTCAATTTTAAAAAATTTTTATTTTTATAATTACACAATGACACAAATATTTAAAAAAAAAAAAAATAAAAAACAGGCAAGAAATTAAGTTCCTAGCAAATGTAACAACTCTGTCGGATCTTCTTGATTCCATGATCTAGCATTCCACCATGCTGAGGAGGCTTAAGCCAGTTTTATAAAACTCTCTTAACTCATTCAAGCCGGGACTGCACGTAGATGTGCTTTAATTTCGTGGCCATTTTGAATATGGTGGCCATTTTGAATACATAATGAGGTCACATGACCATTATATTTGTATAATTTTGCCATAAATGAAATCCATATCTTATAACCCTCAAAATGATATATGACTTCCCAGGGTTTCTTAGAAAATGAGAAAACTTAAATACATCCATTGCTCCCTTGCTTTGGAACCCTTAAAAAACCCAGGCCTGAATGAGTTAAATAAAAAAAAAATAAATAAAGAATCACATTTCATTCTTCTGATAATTCAAACCACAATAATCTACTTCCCACGGCCAATAGCAGGAAGTTCAAAATTAGTTTTCTCAAAGCTGACTGAGAACCCACCAATTGAAACCTGGGGCTATAAAGCAGTGGTTCTCAAACTGTGTGCCGCGTCACAATAGCGTGCCGCGTCACTATCGCAACTATCTGTCAAAACTGCTGCATACATTTTTCCAATGAATTTCAAGCCTTGAACGTGTCCAGTATGGAAATTATGCCTGTCCTGCTACTGCCACTGAGTTGCCAATCTAGTGGTTTTGTCACTAGATTTTGTGAGATCTCAACCTTTTTAGCGACAGATGAAAGGAAAAAGGGGTCTGATATAAAAGTTACTAAAATGTTTCCGTCTAATGCGTTTCCTTTTTACAGTATGTTGACTTACAGTGCACTCCTTCATTACTACTTCAATGTGTTTTTACTAATACAGGAATGTAATTTCCAAAGGAGTTTTATATACATATATAAAGTTGGTAAATTTGCTTAGACAATGTGGAAAAGAAAGATTGAGAAAAGCGTGTTACGTCTCAAACATATTTATTATTATGAAGATAAATCTTTATGCATTTCGTTGTCGTGAAACAACATCATCAGAAGAGAATTGAACATAGCAGGGATATGCAACCATCCATGTTGGGTAGTGCTATGTTCAATTCTCTTCTGATGATGTCGTTTCACGACTACGAAATGCATAAAGATTTATCTTCATGATAATAAATATGTTTGAGACGTAACACACTTTTCTCAATCTTTCTTTTCCACATTGTCTAATCAAATTTACCATTCTGTTGGATTCCCTTACATCCACACAACAAACATATATAAAGTTACATACCCTAATTATGGCCTAATATATACTGATGTATATTCATATTTTAATGGATAAGGAGTTGGTGTGCCACGTAAGTCAAATATATTTCTTAGTGTGCCGTCATACAATAAAGGTTGAGAACCACTGCTGTAAAGCTAAGAAATGTTGTAATGACTTTTTAACAACTTCCAATGAAATTTATTTCTATAAATTTAAAAAATGCAAAACTAAACAAAAAAAAAAAGATAACTGTTTTTTTAAATACAGATTTAAACATTTGTTAAAATTTTACTTTTAGTATATGAGACAATCAAAAACTGTTTCATCTTATCTAATGTGAGTGCTCGGCCCAAGGTCTTTTTTTTTTTTTGAGCCAACTGTGACATATTGGTGTAACTCAAATCCTGATTCTGTCAAATCCAGGAGACCTATGACGATTTATAGGCACTGACCATCATTTCATATCTCCCCTCTCTCTCTCTCTCCTTTCTATGTGCGTGTGCATGAAAACACACTGATGCATATACACATACACACACATATATATATATTATGTAATTTACTTATTTGTATTTTCATGCCTCCCCCTCCCAATATGCTAGATCTACCTAAGGTAGAACCAAAAATTGCAGATAATATTTTGAAATTTCTTTTAGAATTTACAGTTTAATATTTGCCTTCTGAATAAACTTTGAAAAAATCCCAAAAAACAACAACAACAAAAAACAATTTTTTTTCTTTTCTTATCAGAGAAACATAGAATTAATTTTAAGGGAAAGAAAATTACATTTAGGGACATTGAATATTTAAAAAAATCAAAACTTCAAAAGGATTTTTTGCTTTTAAAATTGACATTCCCATCGCATCACTGCCTCTGAGCCAGTGATGCAAGAAAATGAATCTATTCCGTGATTTAAAAACAAATTTGGTAGAATGAGAGAGGGAGAGATAGAAACGTATGAGGGAGAAATTTTTCAAATTATAGCTTAAGTAAAAACTTTTCTTCTAAAAATGTTAACTTCAAAAAAAAAATGTTGCCATTTTGGAAAAAAAAAGAAGCCATCTTGGAAAAAAAAGGAAGCCATCTTGGAAATATGAATAAAAATGTTTGAAAAAGAGGCTTTCAACCATTTTGGCTTCGAAAGAAGTATGGAGACTTTGGCCTGTTTGTTACCAGAATTAATCAACTCATACAGCTAAATTGCACTGCATAAATAAAGATACTGTAAGAGAATTTAATTTGATTTTAATTTAGTTGTAGTCATGGGCGTCCGCTACTACTTTTCCAAGGAGGGGGTGCAAAAAGATATATTTGGAATATATCTTAGTGGCAACCCTGTTACACGATAGGCATTCTACCCGTGGAGAAGGTGCGGCACTTGCCGCCATTTGTAGTGTAAGCCTCTATAATGTTCCAAGTTTCAAACCCCCTCGCCCTCAGTGAGACGTCCTGTTCCAGGGAGGAACAAATGCCCTGTTTGCCACAACCCCCCCTCCCAGCGGAGGCCCATGGTTGTAGTCACAGATTTTGTGATTGAGGGGGGAGGTTTAAGAATAGAATGACTTATGGAATCACACGATGCAGAAGACTTGTTGGTTTTTCCGTAATTCGATAATTGTTTTTACTTTTTTTCTTTTCTTTTCCACAATTTGTTCTTTGTTTTTGTTTTTGTTTTTTTTTTACTTTTATTTTTCATTTTTGTTTCCTTTTCATTCATTCTTCCTTCTTCTTTTGAAATCGTTCTTCATAAAGGAAAAGAGAAAACAAAGATGCAATAAATTAACCCTTAAATTCATATTAAAAAAATTGTATGTTAATATCAAGGGAAATAACAACTGGTTAAAGTTATCTCCCTTTGATCTTTTGGTAAATTTTTAAAATTTTTTTAAAATTCTATTCACAGAAGAGCTCCATCAATTTTTTTTTTATTCACAGAAGAGTTCCACTGTTAATAGGAGCGGTATCAAGCGTTTCATGAATTTAAGAGTTAAAAAAACAGAGAGAGGAAGATCCCAGCCTAAGTAAGAACAGTTTTAGTTATTCGAGAACCAAACAACCAGGGATGTTGTCTCGTAGATATTGGCATAAATCTACAGCAGCACTATTACAATTGGTCAGCTCGAGTTCCTCAAGGTTACGCAGGTTGACCAGTCCACAAAGGCCATGACTCGTCACTTGGGAACAGCCTGAAACGATACAAAAAAATACAAAACAATTTTGAAAATTCTGAGACAAAGTTTTCAAATTATTCGATGATTGGATGGGGGACAATCATCTTCATCTTTGTAAAGAAATTTGAATGTTATTATAAAGGGGAGTAACTACTGTTTATAGTTACTACCCTTACACCTTTAGGTAAATGTTTTAAAAAGATTTTCTATTTTATTCACACAAGAGAACCATTATTTTTAACTGCGACGAAAGTTGACAGTCCTATGATTGGCAAAACGTTTTTTGTTCAGACTATTTTTAATCGGTTCATAGCATTGGTAAAGATAGAAAGGTAGTATATAGACAGTGGGCAAAGAAAGAGGAATGTTTCTTTTCTTTTTTAGGTCACACTATGTCTTATTAATCTTTTTTTTAAAATCATTTCTTGAGATAAAAAATAGAATGTACAAGAAAGAAAGAAAGAAAGAAAGAAAGAAAGCAGACTATACATTGTTTATAACTAATGTATACACTTCATATATATATTTATTACTTTTTCATGTTCCAATGAATTATATTGCATTTCGGATGATATTTTTTGTTTTATTTTTGATGCAATGATTATTTATTTTTGTTCCGGACGTTTTAATGGGGATTAACTTGAAAAACCAATTGGAAACAAATAGTTTTATTACAGAAACAAATGTTGACAAATGCTGTCAAAAATTGTATGAACAACATTGCAGGTTTTGAAAAGAGTCTATTCTTTTTCTTGTTTATTCTATTCACAGAAGAGTTCCACTATCAATAGAAGTGGTATCAAGCGGTCTATGAATTTAAGAGTTAATACCTAACATTTAAATGTACCCTCTATCCGTAGATTGACAGCCTGAGTTAAGTTGTCATAAAAAACAACTAAAAATTTAGGATGAAGGTAAATAGTAGTCAAAAATTGTGGGTTACAATACTTTATCTAATAAAAAATAAAGAATAAAATGATAGCTTGAGTGACACCTTTCTTTTAAAAGTGATAATTTGAAAAAGAAATTAATTAAAAAATGTTTTAAAAAGAGGCTTTCAACCATGTTGGCTTAGGAAGAAGATACAAACACAATTTTGATAATTCTGAGAGAAAGTAATACAATTATTCAATGTTTATGAAGTTACAAATAATAATGGAAATATTTAAGTAATTTAGCAATTGTAATTATGCAAATGTTTAGAATATAAAGAGAAGGTTTGATGCTAATGGCATTGAGAAATTGTCACTGAATTCAAATATTATTGTGTACAATCATCTTTCTCTTACAAATAATGAAATAGTCTTCTAAGGGAAGTAACTGTTGAGTAAAATGTAAAAGTTATTTCCCTTTGGATGTTATAGACAAAAATTAATATACCCATACACTTGGCGTATTATTATATTAGATGAAAAAGAGGCTGCAGACTTACCGGCTAAAGATAAGACGCGAAGGTTCCGCATAGAATACAAATGCTGTAAGCCATAATCCCGCACTTGTGTACACCACCGTAGGTAAAGCTTTATCAATGACGTCATGGTTGATAAATAACCAACACCTATATCTGTGATATGAGTGCACCTAAAAGAGAAAAAAAAAATAATGAGATTCAACCAATTTCATTTTTTTTACTACAAACAAAAGGGCATCCTATTATAAAAGGATTTGTGGTGAGAGGAGTGTCATCAGTGTATGATTTGTAGGTTTTATATTGTATTAAAAGGCTTGACCACATGGGTGACTGAATTTGGTCTTGTGGTGTATTTTTGTGTGGTATTCTAATAAAATAGAAATACAACCTTCTTCATATTTTAAGGAACAAATTATTTATTCATTTACAGCATGGAATACATTTTAGTTAAGTTTTCTTTTCAAGAGTCCATGTAAATATTTTGGTGCCGCTTTGGATGGTAAAAGGTTTTACACGAGTTGAAAGTCAAATCAAATATTTACTTACATTTTGATACAACACAGAAGGCAGGAAGATCAGAGCATCTGGTCCTTTCGGACACAGTCCAAAGAACCAGAGTGAGTAAGAGTGAGAGAGCAAGTGAGAGCAAAATAGATGGAAGTAATTGCTTTTATAGCCTAGGGGTTAGAAGAAGTGCTAGGCACTATTTTTAGGGGCTAGAGGAAGTGACGTCACCAGTACTATTTTAAGAGCTTTTATTCTGTATAGTAATTTTCATAATCAACATAGATAATTTCTGCAATACATTAAAGTTGGTGTTGTTGTTATGAGATATATCAGAAGGATGTATGCATATTCATATGAAATGTCGGAAGGTCACCAATTTATAGTGATCATCCAATCACTATAGATTTTCATAATAAAATCAACTTTTTTTTGCAACTGGATATTTTGTCCCAAAAGGAACATGTATATTACTCTTGATGGAACATAATTGTATTGTCAATAAATTAAAAATAAACAAGCCATATTTTTTTTAGTATAAATGTATTTATTCATAAGGATGAAATAAGCCCTTGCCTATCTGTAAGATAGATTTTGGAGATATATAAGAATTGTCAATTTAGGTCAATGTGTCCAGCCTACCAATCAGTTGGGCAGGTTTCAAATCACAGTATAGGAATGTTAATTTTTACTCTCCTAAACTTGGTGAGGATTGTTCTTGTTGTTCTTGTTATGGTAGAAAAACTTGGATTGGTATTTGACAATGATTCCTTATAAGCTTCATTTCATTGTCAATGAACAAATATTCTTTTCTTAGCATGATAAAAACCTAAAGCATACATTCAAAAGCACACAAGAATGGTTTAAAAGAGAAAAATGAATTGTTTTAAACTGGACAGAAATGTGTCCTAATCTCAATCCCATTGAAAATTGAGTCACTGGTGTGCATTGCCAAAAGGCTCTATTTTGGTAGCATCTGTCCACAGAATATTTGACCAAAGGGATTGTGGTTTGGTACTCTTTGGCAAAGATCAGACATTCCATTTTATGTTTTTTTCAGCAGTGAGGTCTTCCTTGGCTTTAGCTTAGAAATAAAAGAATACCCTACCTAAATTTAAGCATGGTGGAGAATCCATAATGTTATAGGGCTGCTTTGCTGCTTCTGGTACTGGAGGCCTTGACCGTATCAAAAGAATCATGAAATCAAAGGATTACCAAAGGATTTTAGAGCAAAATGTGCTACCCAGTGTAAGAAAACTAGGTTTGGTCTGAAGATCATGAGTGCTCCAGCATGATAAAAACCTAAAGCATACATTCAAAAGCACACAAGAATGGTTTAAAAGGGAAAAATGAATTGTTTTAAACTGGCTAGCAATGTGTCCTAATCTCAATCCCATTGAAAATCTTTGGAGAGAGTGGAAATTGGAGTCATGGTTTCAATTCATACCATACACTGCAGGAATCCTGCAAACATTCACGAGCTTGAACAAATTGCAAAAGAATAGTGGAAGAAACTACCAGCTGACAGGTGCAAGATGCTTATAAATGGCTACAAGAAACATTTGGAGGCAGTCATCATTGCTTATTGTCCAGGTCATATTTTCTATTTCTTCTTTGAAATTACTATATGTATATTGGAAAATAATGGTTTTTTTTGCTTAATTACTTTTGAACATCCAATTAGAATATTCTGATAATACAAATTTGGTAGATTTCCATTTATTTCTGAAGATATTGCATAGGTTATACAAGAAATTCAAGGGAGCTAATAATTGTGACGAGCACTGTAAATCTTTCAGTTTTACCATTGTTCTCTATGGTGTGAAAAAAAACAACCTAATATATGCACGCACACACAATACTGTAATTTTCTTTAAACAATAGTAAATTTCTAATAATTGTCAGTTTGTAAGTAGATGTTTGACATCGCATCTTTTATTGGTGAATTATTGTCACTTTCTGAGTCATTTCCATACTTAATTATCATATTTTGCTGCAGTCTTTTAGAAAACTAGCTGTACCTAAAACTATTCATTCCTTGATTTAATTTTTGGTTACCTATAAGTCATAAAATAAGTTATAGATCATCATTATTCATGAAAAGTATTAAAAACAAGATTTTATGATTATGGTAATACAGATATACTGGCAAAAAAAAATATATTACTTTGTGGCTTCCATAAATGTAAAAATGGAGTTTAGTATCCAATTTGAGTGATTAATGAGCAAATCATAACATATAGGCAGCTTTCTTTATCTTTCAAACCTTTTTTCCCGTCTTGCTTTTTTCTTCTCTCTTTTTCTCTCTCTTTGCTTTCTTCACTTTCTTCTTTCTCTTCTCTGTCTTCCCCACTTTTCTCTCTCTTCTTTTTCTTCTCTCTCTTTTTCTTCCTTCTATTCGTCTTCTTCTCTCTGTTCCTTCTCTTACCCGTTTTCTTCTTCCTTTTCTTCCCCGTTTCACTCTCTGCACATTCTCTACCCGCTTTTCCTACTCTCACTTCTGTTTCTTCCCTTTCTCCCCTCTCTTTTCTTTCTTCCCATTCTTCTTTCTAACTTTCTTCTCTATTACCCTTTTTCTCCTTTTTTTCCTTTTCTCCTATCTCAATCCCACTCTCACTTTTCTTCCCTCTATTCATCTTCTTCTCTCTCTTCCTTCTCTCACATTTACCCTTTCTTCTCTTCCTCCCATTCTTCTTTCCCCCCTCTTCTTTCTTCTCTCTCTTCATTCTCCTCCCATTCTTCCCTCTCTTTTCCTTCTTTAATCTCTTTTCTTTCCTCTCATTCTTCTCTCCCTCCTCTCTTCCCTCTTCCCTTTCTCTTCTTTCTTCTCTCTCTTCTTTCTTCTCTCTCTTCTTTCTTCTCTCTTCTTTCTCCCCCCCATTCTCCCCCCTGCTTGTTCACCACTCCCTTTAAGTATTTGGTCATAGATTCTTCTTGGCACAGTCGGTAGGATGAGTGGGTGTGGCCATTGTCCAATAGAGTCTAACCGTCTGACGCCAGATTGTCTCACACCTCCAATACTTGCCTCACAGCTTTTATTAACAAGCTTCCGAGCATTCCAACATTACCAGGCTTGTGAGGCAACACAAAAACAGTCAGGTTTGCTATTTTAGAAACCATCAACCAAAACTATCAAAATCAATACAGTCAACATCAACATAGGTTTCTTCAGTTTTTAAGTTGGTCCGGCTGGCTATGTATGTATGTACGTATCGCGCATTCCCCCGCCAAATAGGTTTTTAGTGGGGGGGCTCAATTTACAATGCAAGTTTATGCTAAATTGGCCCCTTAATTTGTGTCTGGCAGTGTTCACGCTTGTTTTTTTGAAAATTCAGACATTTTTAGAGATCACCGCTCAACAAAAGGCGAGAGAAGTAACTTATTCATTAATCACCCCTTTTTCGAATTTTTTAATTGGTCACCCCAATGCTGCCAAAAGATGTTGGTCACGTGACAGTTGCTATTGAGTGACTACCTAGACCTATTTTTGTCTTTTGGTATAATTATATAAAGTTCCCTCTCTCACTGGCAAAGGCTTGCAAATAATTACACTGTAATAGGCGCCCCTCCAACTATTATATAAAGCAGGGGAGTCAACCATGTGGGCCACAGTCCACACATTTGTTTGTTTTTAAGACCTTGATGTGAGCACGAGAGTAGAATAAATCCACATTTCCTATCTTTATATTACTCACCTAATATGTGATCGCAAATTGGTCATAGTTATGGGCCACACGTTTGTTTGTTTTTAAAACCTTCACATGAGCACGAGAGTAGAATAAATCCACATTTCCTATTTTTATATTACTCACCTAATATGTGATCACAAATTGCTCATGGTTATCTGGCCCACACACGGCGTACAAACATTATATTTGGCCCACCATAGTAGATGAGTTTGACACACATTGGTATAAAAGGTCTCTCCCCCAAAATGTATCCCTGCTTTGTTTGTTAGAAGCAGCTGTGGTTATTACTTCCAGGCATGCATGTACACAGGGAGTGTCTTGGGGTGCTTTGAGCCCCTGCCCTTTTTCTTCTTCATATCAAAAGTGACAGGGAAATTAACAAAAAAAATGAAAACCAACTTAGAATCGCACAGAGAGCCATGGAAAAAGCAATGCTAGGAATAACTCTAAGAAATAGAAAAAGATCAACATGGATCAGAGGGAGGACTAAAGAGGACTGAAGGATATTATACAAATAATTAAGCAGCAGAAATGGAGATGGGTTGGTCACCTAGCAAGAAGTGGTGACAATAGATGGGGTAAAAGACCCTGGGACAGTAAACACAGTAGGAAAAAAGACCATACACAAGATGGAGGGATGAGATAGAAAAGGGTGATCAGACCTGGGTGATGTTTTGTCAAAAACCCAGCACAAGACGTGAAGAATACAAGCTCACTCAATGGCGTCTCACTGCTGACTGAGTAACCAATGGGAGTGTATATGTTCATGCATGCGCAGTAAGGTCCCCTCGGATTGGGTTCATCAAGGTTTTGCAACTGGTTCTCGAAATATTTAAAATGGCTGGATATTTTCCGGACAGACCTGGTAAAATTATAATTCCATAAACTTATGTGGCGTAGAAATCTTGTAACTTTTCTGGGCCATGGAAAGATGACAGTTGATAATACCAACTATAATAGAGATAAAATATAATAATAACAGATCTTGTTAATCACTCAATAGAAACCGTCTTGTGACCAACATCTTTTGGCACCATGCTGTGTTGGGGGTGTTCAATTAAAATTTGGTAAAAGGAGTGATAAATGAATATTTTGGCAACAGAGTTTCAATGCTGTAGAGTTTGGTCATAAATAATACCTGATAATATCTATTTTGATTGTGTAATGTTTCACTAGAAATAATAAAATACTGCTATGTTTGGTATAGAAGACAATTAATTTTCTATTAAAAATTGTAGTGGTGTACTTATTTTTGGGTGATACTGTACATACATAGCCAGCCAGCCAGACAGACCAACTTAAAAACTGAAGAAACCTATGTTGACAGTTTTGGTGACAGTTTTGGTTGTTCTAATAGGTCCTCCAATGCGACAAGACATATCGGGCAATAGTTTTGTCTCGATTTAACCCATAAGAACCCACAGTGACACTGGTGTCATATACAATTTAAAGGTTCTGGAAAGTACCTTATACAGCTTTATCCTTGATTTTACCTCATGAAGTGTACTAAGTAACATATACTGAACATCCTGGTACAGTCATGTGACTGTGTGTCAATTCGCCTATCAAGAATTCCATTTCCTAAATGGTAGCTCGCCTGGTTACCACGTGGGAGAGAAGTAACTACTTTTAAAAACCTTGTTTTTGTTACTAAAAAGTCAGCTGTAACCCATTTAACAATTCTAATGATTTAATAACATGTACTATATTACATTTGACCTATTCTGACCACATTTCTTGAACAAATTGATATTAAAAAAAGTTAGAAAAATATCACTGTGAGTGTGACATATATGTATATAGCGTTAAAATAGTCATGGAATAAACATTACATTGCTACAACTTTACAAAATGTTTCTAATGCATTCAATGATTTATAATTTGTTTTTCTGTTTTATAACCACATACTTTCCCTTCAAGGTGAAATGGTTCTGAGTTCTTATAGGTTAAACAATCCATGGCATCATTGATTGGGATTTGTTAATTGGAGATTTTTATTCATTGTTTCTGTAGGTTGTTGAGGAGATGCAGAGTGGCCTAGATGTTAACAAGAACTAGTTGCGTGACCCAATAAGAGGGGACCTTACCGTTTCTATATTTACAGGTAAAATAGTAGGGCAGATGGAGTCCTTCAGCCCTGTAACCTTATTAATGTTGAAAGAGAGGCTGGGATTTTGCATTTTCCATTGACCCAGGAAGGCCAAATTGAATTTTGTTGTTGGAGCAGCTTTCTTGTTTGTTATATACTGTCTTTCCTGGGACATCAGTGCAGACATAAACGATCATTTCAACATAAGGGGAAAACTAAGGGCAGATAATTCTCATGACAGTTGAAAGCAGAGTAGTATATGAAAAGGTAAGAGAAGGAAGAGAGAGAAGAAGATAAAAAGAGGAAAGAAAAGGAAGAGAGAGAGGAGGAGTGAGAAGAGAGAGAAGAATGGAAAGAGAGAGAAGAAGGGGAAGAGAGAGAGAAGAAAAGGAAAAGAAGTAAGAGTGGGAAGAGAAGGGAGAGAGGGAATAGAGGGAAAAGGAGTGGGAAGAATGAGGAGAAGGGGAAATGAGGTAAGAGAGAGAATAGGGAGAAGAAAGGGAAAAAGTTAGAGTGGGAAGAGAGAGAAGAATGGGAAGTAAGAAAAAAGAGGGAAGAGAGAGAAGAGAGAAGAAAGGGAAAAGAAGTAAGAGTGGGAAGAGAGAGAAGAATGGACCGATGGGGAAGAAAGGGAAGAGATGGGAGAAAGGGAAGAAATAAAAGAAGGAAGAAGGAGAGAAGGGGCAGAAATGGAAGAAAGGGAAGAGAGAGGAGAAGGGGAAGAAAGGGAAGAGCAGGAAGAAAGGGAAGAATGGGAAGAGCGGAAAGAGAGGGTAGAAAGGGAAGAGAGAGGAGAAAGGGAAGAGAGGGGAGAAAGGGAAGAGAGAGGAGAAAGGAAAGAGAGGGGGGAAAGGGAAGAGAGAGGAGAAAGGGAACAGAGGGGAGAAAGGAAAAAGAGAGGAGAAAGGAAAGAGCGGGGAGAAAGCCTTATGAAAAATTCCGAAATTAGGAAAATGGTTTCCACATGAAATTACAAAAAGGAACACTTTTCTTGAATGACAAAGAAAAAAGTCATTTTTGGACGAGATAGTCATCAGCAATGACAAATGTGTTTATTATGAGAATCTAAAACAAAGAAAAATGGCTGGATCCAGGACAGCCTTTAACACCTCAACCTAAATCGAAATCTAATGGGGAAAAATGTATTCACTGTGTTTGGTGGGATTCAAATGGAATTCTTTATTATAAACTAGTTGATCCCCATGAAAAATTCATGGATATATTTGAATTTCTACTAGATGATTTTTTTTATAGAAAAGAAACTACTACTGAATTCATTTCAGTGGAAGAGTCCATTGTTTCAAATGATTTGTAAATGATTTCATCAGCATAATTGTTACCATTAAGTGGAACAGTCCATTGTTACAGACAGAGAAACAGAAAACAAATCACACTGTTTATCATATAAGTAGATTGCTGGAATCCAGGCAAACTGTTAATACACAACACTACAGTCAGCAAAAAAAAAAATTTAAAAAATTAATTTCATGACATTTAAGAGCAGTTAAGAGTACAATTCTGAATAAAACAAATTATTCCACGAACTGGGTTTTTATGTCCAAGAGCGAGAATGGTTACGTAAGTGATTTCAGCTCACTTAGCACTTAAGGCATCTTTATTGATAGCATTTTATGTCACAGCATCCTTCCCATCCCTCTTATGCTTCTATGTTAGCAAATTGTTCATATTGGTTGTATCAAGGTTACCAGCCATTGAATGGAGAGGAGAAGCACTGAACGTCATTGTGAACTTTTGTAGGTGAAAATTTATCTTGACTGTTAAATAAATGCAGAACATAAAATTTATCTCAACACAAGTTTGCTTGAAGCATTTTGAATTCAGTCAGAAGAGTAACATAACTGAAGAGATTTTATTAACCTGTTACATATGACATGTCTATTGAATAGTCAGATGGAGGGTTGATGCAAACAACAAAAAACAGTAAATATTTAATCAAAATGAATGGCTGCTCAATGTGTTAATATAATTGTAAAAACTTAAAAAGCAAAAATATTTTAAGATATTAATGCAGTGGCACAAAATAGCTGTTTTAGCTTTTGGAAATAAAATTGTTCAATTTTGCCACTGCATTAATATTTTATGTTAAAATATTCTTGTTCAGTGTTTTTTAAATTTGTACAATTATCATACACATTGTGTAGTACACATTTTTCTTACTGGTCCTGTTTTTTTAAAGATTTTATGTTATTAATATATACACATGACTACCAGAAAATTTGTCCTCAACTATAACTACTATTGTTTTAAAAAAAAGGTCGCCCCTGGTTGGATTCAAACCACCAATCTTTTGATTACAAGATGAACATCCTAACCCACTGTGCCACAAAGACATTTATTTCTGATTATAAATCACATGTGCCTGACTTTTAAAATCATTTTAATTTCCCACACTAAAACCCTTGTTATAGGTTTACAAATTGGAGAATCCTTGATTTTTACGAAACAACCCTCCAGCCTGCACAATGAAGATTTAAAGTGAAGTGTGACGTGCGCACAGCCGATCCCTCCCTTTAAACTAAGGGCTTGCATCCAAGGTGCCACGAACAGCAGCAAGGTCACTAGGTCGTAGGTTAGAGGGATTTCCTTCTCCTGGCAGATGGCAGAGCTAGCTATGGAAGTCTGCCGTCCCTTTATGGGAGTATTCTGACTGTATGGCTGACCTGGGTAGTTAAACCACAGGACGTGAACACTCTGTTGTTGGTAGATGCCCGAGCTGGCTATAGGGTTCTACTGTCCCTTTGAATGAGAATCATGACAGTATGGATATGGCTTCCCTATTATTGAATCTTTTAAATTCAAAATGCTTGAAAAGATGATAATCTGTAGGAGAAATGTCCTCTGAGTACAGAGAATGCTTCAAGACTTCATATCCCAATTCTCTAAGCTTAGACACAGTCAGCTGAAAGCCGTGGGGTCAGTCGCTTTCATGGAACATTTAGTTCATGTGGGACCAATTTTTGCAACTTTTTAATGTTCCCTACAGCCTTGATATAGTTGCTGTTGAAGTCCTCAAGTCTCCAGAAAGTGCTTGAACCATTGTTCATGGGTTATTGGCCAACTATTTTGATAATTCTTCATGATTAAGAACAGGTTTGGGCCTCCCTCAAGGTTTATATTTCCAGACCTAAACCAATTGAACCAATGATAAACAGTTTGCAATGTAGTAGTATTCACTCCAAATGCTTTGGTGATGTTATCAGCAGAAGTTTAAGCAGCATTCCATTGTCCACACCATTAATCATTATGCTGCTAGCACGTCCATATCTTGTAGTAATATAAATTTACCGTAAGTGGGTGAGGCAATTTTTCTTCCTGAAAATTGCGTTTTACCCTGAGAAAATGCTTCTATGCTTTAGATATTTCACTGGGGCAGGTTTTAAACTATATTTCCAAAGAGTTCCATGAATCTAGATGCAAAAAATGGATTTTTTTGGTCGGAAAAAAGAAAAATGTTCATAATTTTAAAATACGGAAGACTGTCATTTAATACATTTTTTGCATAGCGGCAATGACCTACTTTCTGGTTTAGTGTGTTTATTTAATTCATAGGCTCTGCTACTGTTGATAATAATCAGCTTGCAAAATGTACAATTACAATAGCAAGAGATTAAAAGTATGGAACCCT
>VCCN01004562.1:1503123-1514696 GCA_006491835.1 Architeuthis dux | reverse complement strand
GACCTCCGTCCACGGCTGCCTAAATATCTAACACACTTATCATGTGCGCCCACTCCTATACCTCTTCCAACTTTGTTGTCAGATGTGAATGAGGTGCAAATATTTGTGTGCACACATTTTACTGATTTTTAAAGGTGTCTATAGACACACCTCTTCGCATACACAGTGGTACAATTTTATCTCATCAATATCTTCAAACACACAACGCTGGGAAATATGGTAATTACAAATTTTTGAGACTTTTTTGTTTTTGTTACTCAAGGGACATAATCATTATCATTTGAATTTCTTCGAATTGCCTGATTGGAGTTAGAACAGGTCTGGTTAGTCACTCAATTTGAAACCGTTATGTGACCAACGTCTTTTGGCAGCATGACATGTTGGGGCGATCAATTAATAAATTGGAAAAATTGGTTATGTCTCTTGCCTTTTGTTTGGCAGTGATCAATAAAAAAAAGTCTGAATTTTCAAAAAACAATTGTGAATGCTGCTGGACACAAACTAAGGGATCAATTTAACATAAGTTTACATTACAAATTGAATCACCCAATAAAAACCTATTTAGGACGGAAATTTTCAAAAAAACAAAAAAATGTTTTTTCTAGACATAATAAGGAGTAAATATTGAAATGTTCAGCCTTCTAGCTCCATTAGTGCGGCCTGTATGCATGATACATACATAGCCAGACAGCCAGACCAACTTGAAAACTGAAGAAACCTATTTTGACAGTTTTGGTTGATGGTTTCTAAGAGCCTTTATTTATTTCCATTATGTATTTTTTCCCTCCCAAATTATTGCAATATGGATGCTATACTTTCCCCACTCAGCAACAAATCAGAGACATCAGATTTGCACCTGTAGCAAATAGGAAAGATTTCACCCCATCCCCCAATGGAGAAGCTTTACCAAAAACGTTTTTAAAGTTACATATTAAAATAAAATTGCCTTCAGCAAAAAATCACATCAAAGGCTATGAATATTTAAGCTCACTGCTGTTAGTGAGCTTAAATATTCGCAGCCTTTGATGAGATTTTTTATTCAAACAATTATAATGGGAAATATTGTCTAAAATTCTGATATGAGTCATTATCATTATTTTATGGGTTTGTACTAATATCATATAATTTCATACACATGCTACTGCAAAAGCAACAGCTGTGCTGTGAACAAAGCCCATCTTGATTGGTTTTATCATAACATTTTGGCTGATGCATTCTTTGGCCTTCTTCACTGTCTGAAATTCTGAGATGAGTCATTATCATTATTCTATGCATTGTTTGGACTAATAGTCTCATCCTGTTTGGTTTTATCACTACATTTTGGCTGATGCATTCTTTGGCCTTCTTCAATCTCTAAAATTATCATTATTCCATGGGTTGTTTGGACTAATAGTCTCATCCTGGTTGGTTTTATCACTAAATTTTGGTTGATGCATTCTTTGGCCTTCTTCACTGTCTGAAATTCTGAGTCATTATCATTATTCCATGGGTTGTTTGGTTTAATAGTCTCATCCTTGTTGGTTTTATGTGTTGTTTGGGCTAACATTTTCATCTATATATGTGGAATTGGTTCTGCTTGGTGTCTGTGGTAGTTGCATATTTCCCATTAGTGCCAGAGGTCTGGGATCAAGCCCAGGTAAAAGTTGGTTGGATGTTGATTTTTAAGGAAGGTAAGGAAATAGGGCCTCCTTGCTTGGAAGATTGGCACAACACAATCTTTGTGCTA
This sequence comes from Architeuthis dux, assembly GCA_006491835.1. NCBI lineage: Eukaryota > Metazoa > Mollusca > Cephalopoda > Oegopsida > Architeuthidae > Architeuthis > Architeuthis dux. The sequence continues at coordinate 1,512,970 of VCCN01004562.1, read as the reverse complement.
GACTAAGTAGAGCTTAGTAAATATCTGCATATACAGAGGAAGCCAAATACTTAACCCATAAGAACCCACTGTGACACTGGTATCACATACAATTTAATTGATCTGCACAGTCTCTTATATAATATTATATTTTATCCTTGATTTTAAAACATGACAGTAATATCTACTGAACATCCTGGTGCAGTCATGTGACTGTGTGTCAATTTGCCTATCCATAATCCTACATAATGTTCCTTCCAGTAGAAATGGGTCTGAGTTCTCATGGGTTAAGTTAGTATTTTTAATCTATTATTAAAGTCCAATCAATAGACTAAGAATAAAACCAAGTTGATTTGGAAGCCGTTTGCTAATTGTGATTCTGTTAAAATTCCTTTGATGTTGCTGTGAGCACTGAAGGCATTCAGTACAAAATTATTTGCATTATCTGAATATAATGAATAAAGCTCCTTTTACTTAAAATCATGTCTTTGTAATTAATTAGATAATCATTAAAACATCCGAGGAATTATCTGCAATTTGCAACCGAATTGCAATCAGGTTCTCGGCTTTTGTTTATGCGATTATTGAACGAACACTGATTGCATGGATCAAGTGAGAAATCTTTCATGTGTTACATCATTCATTTATTTGCCTACACATCTACATATCTGTCAGGGCTGATTGATAAGTAACGTCTCCGACTGCATTGTGTTGCTAATAGTGGAGATAGAAACATGTTTGAACATGTCGTCATCGTTGTCGTCGTCGTCATCGTCGTCGTCGTCGTCATCTTAATCGTCATCATCATCATCATCATCATCCGTTACAAGTCCACTGCTGGACAAAGGCCTTTCCCATCTCCTTCCATGACAACCTATCTTATGCTAACCTCTGCCACATCTTACCTGTAAACTTTTCTATCTCCCTAGCATTGCTCTTTCCATGGATCTATGTGCTATTCTATGTTGGTTTTCAGCTCGTTTTGTTAATTTCCATGTTTCGCATCTGTATGTCATGGCTGGTATTATGCAGCTGTTATATACTTTATGCTTTAAGCACATTGGCAAGGTGCTCTTCAGAATGTCTCTGTTCCTACCAAATGCTTTCCAACCTATTGTAATCTGTCGTTGTATTTTGCAGTCATGGTCTTTCTCTAGCTTTATTACCTGTCCTAGGTAGATGTATTCATCGACTTCTTCTAGAGCTTCTCCTTCTATCTTTATGACCTTTTTGGGTACTTTATCGTTGAACATTGTTTTTGTCTTTGGTCTGTTCTTCTTTAAGCCTACTTTCCCTATTTAGATCAGTTAACATGTTTTGTAGTTCTTCGGATGCTTCCAATGTCATGGAGATGTCATCAGCGAATCTTAAGTGGCTTAAGTATTCTCCATCTATGTTTATTCTCATTCCCTCCCAGTCAGTTTTTTGAAAGATGTTTTCAAGGTTCACTGTAAATAGTTTAGGTGATATTGTATCCCCCTGTCTTACTCACTTAGCTATCTTTATGTTGTTGTTATGGAGTCTAATTATTGCAGTGCCATTCTCGTATATGTTTTGGATAATTTGTATATTCAATATTATATAAAGTCCTGTTCAAATGTGCTTAGTGTCAGTTCACAGTGTGACGGCACTGAGTAATAATGTTCATTAGTTATTTGTACAACATCCAAGTTATGTATAAAGCAGTGATAAGTTATAGAATTTTGGCCACTAAAAGGTTGCGTGCCAATAAAAATTCACAGACATATTAAACCTTGCAAACAGTCAATGCATCTGCAGAATAAAGCCAGAAAGGTGAACTTTTTTTGGATCACGACAATGCAAGGTCGCATTGCTGTCAATAATTTATTCATTTACCTACAATACAAAGCTGACATACAAAGGGAAATGAATCCAGCAGACATCAAATATCAGCAGCTAGTTTTGGTCATCCTTACCTTAGGATTATTATAATAGGATATAATGAAATTTCTTTGTTTTAAAATCATATATATTTGTAATTAATTAGACATTTGTTAAAACTGCAGAGGAATTATCTGCAATTTGCAACCAAATTGCAATCATGTTCTTGGCTTTCATTTATACAATTAGTGAACGAACACTGATTGTATGGATCAAGTGAGAAAGTTTTTCAATGCTGATAATTTGTATAACATTATCCATTTACCTGCCTACACATCTATGTATCTAAATCTGTCCATATCTATTTATACTTACCTGTTTTTCTTACTTGAATATCAATCTATTACCTCATTTAGATTCTTTGTATTTTTTATGTTTAACCAACTCAATTAATTTTTCCCCGTTTTTTTAAATTTCCAATCTTGGCATTTTTTATCTCCAAAACGGATTAAAAAGTTACCCATTAAATAGCAACACATTAAAAGGTTACCAATTAAAAAGATACTCATTAAAAATCTTCCTTTAATCTGTTTTTCTAAATCATATTCAGTCATGTGATCATCATTAAATTATTGATGAAGGCATTTTTGCTGCAATTTTCTCTTCTAGAAGTAATAGACTTAAGCTGTCTGATTTTCTTAGATTGTTTACTAGTTGTGAACAAATAATGTTTTTAATACTGTCTACAAGTACGGAGTTCAACTTGATGTGGCTCCGCTACTCAACAGAGACAAGGTATAAAAATCCAGGCCTAACAAGGAAAGTAAAGAAAAACATACGTTATAGGCATTGTTACGATTGGAGAGAACAAATTCTGTTTACCATCATCACATTTGGATAGTACACCTGAAGAAAGCCGTAGTATAGATCGGCTGAAACGTTGTGTTAACAACACAAACAACAAGACGGAGTTCAATTGCCTGAAAAACTCTACCAAGGTCATCTTGTTTACTTTTGCTGTTCTCTACTAGGCCTTGTGGAGCACAGTGGAAGTTATTATTTTGCGATGAGCTTGGCTCTCAACCCATGCCATGCAATAGTGTCTCAGTGCCCCTACTGGTCAGATGTGCATCTGTTGCTCACAGATATTAGAAACCGTCAACCAAAACTGTCACCAAAACTGACAACATAGGTTTCTTCAGTTTTCAAGTTGGTCTGGCTGGCTGGCTGGCTATGTATGTATGTATGTATGTATGTATCATACATACATGGAGCTAGAGAGCTGAAATGGTCTGAATTTTCGAAAACAAGTGTGGATGCTGCTGGACACAAACTAAGGGACCAAATTAGCATAAAATTACATTGCAAATTGCCCCCCCCCCTAAAAACCTACTTACGGCAGGAATTTTCAAATTCTTTCTAGACATAATAAGGAGTAAATGTTGAAATTTTCAGCCCTCTAGCTCCATTGGTGCGGCCTGTATACCTGATACATACATAGCCAGCCAACCAAATAGCCAGACCAACTTAAAAACTGAAGCAACCTATATTGAGGTTGACAGTTTTGGTTGACATTTTCTAAAATCCCATTCCCTTTTATTATAAGTGAATCAAGATCTGACATGAGTTACAATTGGTATATCATAAATATTGTAATAAAATACACTTTGGTTGTGTGTTTGTATGTTTGCTTATTAGAAGACTTGAATTTGGGGTGATAGTATTGGTACGTGACCAAAAAGCTATATCATGTTCCCAGGGCTAGAAAATAGGTCAAGCGGCCGACCAAGTGAAACAAAGGGAATACGTCCGACCAATCCATTGGGCAGACAGCAGGAATGGGTCTACAGCTTCTTCCTACCCACCAGCGTTAGTGTGAGAGTCATTAGAATTTTAACCGAAACAGAATTTAATACCCCTTTGAGATCCGTGAACTGGCCTGAAATCGAAGCTATCAACAGGAATAAAACGAACCCATATTTTCAATTGAAAATAATGAATTTTGTCATCTTTCTATCCAGCCATGTGAGAGAGCCTTTCTCCGGTATGTACCAAAATGTTTTATTTTCCTCCACAGAATCTTCAGCCCCGTAAATGTACAACCCAACAACGAGGTGTCTCACATTGGCGAGAAGAAATACCAGCATTATTCTACAATATCATTAGAAACCAACTAACAACAAACTGTGTATTGAAAAAAATCAAAAGAAGACGACTTAACTGTCTGGAACATCTACTAGAATTACCACCTTCAGCACACACTAGGCAAGCCCCAACCAAATACAACCGTCTCGCCAGAAGACCATCAGTAAGACCAAACTGAAGATTGCTCAAACACGGAAGGAGGTCAAAGAGATAGATGGAGAAAGAACAAACTCTGACCTAGAAACACCAGCCAGTGACCATAAAGATTGGAGAGTGTGGGTTGCATGGCCAATAGCTGCATAGCCAGAAGGTGTACACAACGAGATTGTGGCAAATTACCAAGAGAACCTGGCAGACATAATGCAATGAAAGCAGATCTGAAAGAAACCATGTCTATTTGATGGATAATTTTAGCCCAACGAGGAACTGCTCATAAATCATAAATGTGATATTTCAGTGCACATGGCAATTTATATTAATGATTTTTGTGGTCAAGTTTTGTCTTTTTGGCACCTGATAACCTTTTAATTCTAAAAAGTAAAACTTTCAGTTTGGTTTTGTTAAGTTGACATCAAGTATTGAAACAAAATTAAAACTGAAAAAATCAGAATTCCTTTCTGTCAAAGAAGCAGTTTTGCCTATATGTATACAGCATCTATAGGCACAATGCATATTTGCGAGTGATAATGCCCATCGTTTTAACTCAATTCATTACCATGGTTTTGTATAAAATGCCATGTAGGTAGTATACAGTGTATATTGTGTAACATCATTTTTTCAGGTAGATTCGTTACCACTGATGAGAATTTCGCTTTTATGACCTAAAAACACTGATCGATATGTTGAAGATGAAAGAAATTCATGTTTTGGTGATGGCTGAATAAGTGCCATAAACAGTGAATTAATAAGAAGGAGATATCTTTCATGACAACATTATAGCAAAATAACAGATTTGGCTTATATTCTTTTCTGAAATTTTATGCTCAATTCCAAACTTGTTTCTTTATTCACATTTACGATTTAGGCTGCTCGTTTTGCAGTCGCTCACACTGGCGCCGGGCAAATATAAGTTCTCAACTAATAAATGTCTTTATAATTATCATATATATATATATATATATATATATATATATTGACCTGCATAATCAGCGCACATCTGCTCCTGTTGGAGTGTCTAGGATCTGTTCTTAAAGTGGTAGAGAGCCGTACTGTCTTGAATCTCCTTCAAAGGGATGGTAGAACCCTATAGCCAGTTCAGGCATCTACCAACTACGGAATGTTCATGTCCTGTGGTTTAACCACAGTTCAGCCATACTGTTGTAATATTCCTGCAAAGTGGCATCAGACTCCCATAGCTAGTTCTAGCATCTGCAAGGAGAAGGAAACTCCTGTCAAACCTACGACCTATGGGCTCTGCTCCTATTCACGCCACTCCGGTGGTCCATAGGATGCAAACTGGATCATGGATGGAGGATTATTCTGCACACAGGCCTTGCCATCTATTGTCCTACTGCTGTGGAATGCTCTTCACAAAAATCTTTGTTCACGAAGCCAATCCATTCATTTAAAAAAATGTTTGGCTGTCAATTTCAGAACCTTGGATAAAAGATTGTGTATCTGTATGCAATGTCTATCAAAAAGAATCCAGTCAAGAATGTTTTATCTGATGGCTTATGTGACCAGCTTGAACTCTGCCAGAGAATCACTTTCATTCATTCTATTTTCAGCATTGAAATGGGAGAACTTCAAATATTCACTTCACCAACCTTGAGAGGAGGAGCAGGTGGCTTCGACATTTGGTGTTCACTTCACACAAATCCATTTCTTCTCCCCCAGCTATGGGTAAAATAGCAGGGCGGACTGGGCTCTTCAGACTTTTTGGCAACTAGTCTAGGAGTCAGACGAGTCTAGAAAGCCAGAGGTAGCACGTGGGACCCACAGACCAGAGCTTGAAATTAACGTTGTCCCAGGACGAACAAATATCTTCTCCGGGACAGAAGCTGTTTTTTAAAATGTTTTTAAATCTTTTTTTAAAAAAATCACTTCCATCCCAGAGGCGTCCAGGGAAGATATCTTTTAAAAATTTGGTGAGGATTGTTCTTGTCATTTTGTTGTTTTTGTTACAGTAGAAAAACAAAATCAACTACAGGTTTGGACTGGAGTTTGACAATTATTTATTTCCTCAACATTTTAATTGTGTTTTTATTATGCTACTAACAACTAACAACTATAGACGATAATAACAAAGTAAAGAAACAACATTTTGATTTTGGGACCATTTACATTTCCTTTGGGGCGGTTAAAATTGTTCTTCGGGACGGTTCCGGGACGGTAGTGAAACAAGTTAGTCTGGAGCCCTGCCACAGACCCTGCAACTGTGGGGAGGAGCTCTGGTGACGCAATATATCTGAGCAGATCTGATGAATCTAAAAAAATATTCTACAAAAAAAATCGCAGCGGGGGTACGCAGTCAGACCTAGTGGCGCTATTGCAGAAGGGGATTATAAAATAAAAGTGAATACAAATGGATAGATGAAATAATGTGACGTGCTGTCTCCAAACCCCTATGACATCTCGAGTACATGTGGAAAATGAAAGAAAAAAAACCAACCTTGTATAATTCAGAGGAAAAAAGGATTTTGTAAAGTTCCTTCCTCGAGAGAAAGATTATCCAACTCACCTAAAAAAGAAAGAAAAAGAACTTGTAATAAAAATGACATGAACAAATTTGAATGATTGCATTACTAGACACTTGATATGTCAGTCAATCAAAGGCATGAAGTGAACTGGGAAGCACTCGGAGAGCGCATACCTCTGCCAACATCATTGTCACTAAAAACTGAATGAAAATCGGTTCATACGTAGCTACGATGCAGGGGAGGTAACTGTAAAAAGAATTGATGAATCCACTCCAAAGTTTCCTTACCCCATGACCTACCCTTCCACAAGATTTAATTGAAATTCATTGAGAACTTTTGGAGATATTGTGTGGACAAACATGAGTGAATACATAAATGTATGAAAAAAAAATGAAACGATATCTCTCAACCAAAAGAGAATTCCTGGATCCTCCCCCAAATTTAACCACTTCTTCCTTACCCCATGACCTACACTTCCAGGGAATTTCATTGAAATTCATTGAGAATTTTTGGAGATATTGTGTGGACATATAGCAACGATAGGAGGTAACTGTAAATAATTCCTGGATCCGCCCCCAAATTCAATAAATTCTTCTTAACCCTTCCACAAAATGTCACTGAAATTCATTAAGAACTCTTTTGAAGATATCATGTGGACAGTCATATGGCTACGATTCAGGGGAGGTGATTGTGAAAAATTCCTGGATCCGCCCCAAAATTTAATCAATTCTTCCTTAGCCCATGGCCCACCCTTCCAGAAAATGTCACTAAGATTTATTGAGAACCTTTGGAGATATTGTGTGAATAAACATAATTGAATGCATAAATATATGGAAAATTTGGAGATATTGTTTGGTCATATAGGTACTGTTCAAGGGAGGTAACTGTAAAATTACTGGATCCACCCTAAAATGTAATCAAATCTTTTTTAGCACATGGCCTACCCTTCCACACAAAATTTCATTGAAATTCATTGAGAACTTTTGGAGATATTGTTTGGTCATATAGGTACTATTCAAGGGAGGTAACTGTAAAATTACTGGATCCACCTTAAAATTTAATCAAATCTTTCTTAGCTCATGGCCTACACTTCCACAAAAATGTCATTGAAATTCATTGAGAACTTTTGGAGATATTGTGTGGACAAACAGACAGACAAACCTGAGTGAATATGTATGTCTCTTCTAACTTTGTTCGCAGAGGCAAATGATCACATTACAAGAAAAGAAAAAAAATTGGCATAAACAGTTTCGATTGATTGCATTATGAAACACGTGTTTGGATAGTTTCAAAGGCCTGAAGTGAAAGAGGGAACAAAAAGCTTTTGAGAAAAAATTGACCGCTTTAAGGTGTTGGTTATTTAATGGTCTTCATTAGTTTCTATGGCAGCAGTGCGACATAAGTGCAGGACTTATCTTACTATAATTCACCAAATGTCCAACTGTCTGTCTGTTTTAGCATAACCCAAGGGCAGCTTCAGATATAGCCACCAAATTTTATGTGGGTACTACTGGAACCCTAGATTCCAATAATAGTATGGGGTCTGCGTTCGCACTCACCCCGATAATAATGATCTAATTTCCATCTATCTATCTATCTATCTATCTATCTATCTATCTATCTATCTATCTGTCGGTCGAAAAATGAAGTGAAAGAGGGAAAAAAAGCTACAGAAAAAAAATAGATTGCTTTGAGGTGTTGATTATTTAATGGATTTCATTATAGATTGACTTCATTAGTCTCCATGGCAACAGTGTGACGTAAGGGCAGGACTTATCACAAGGTTTAAAGTGGCAATGCAAGAAAGGAAGAAAGAATTAGGAAAGGAAACAAGGAGAAAGAAAAGAAGGAACGACTGGAGAAAATAAGAGAAAAGACAAAAAAATAAGGGAAAGAATATAAAGGGGTAGCCCAGTGGTTAGCAGCATGGAAAATGGAATTGGAGAACCGAGTTCAAAATCCAGCTTTTATATTAGTAAATCATTCACTTTTAGCATTATTCTCTATGATGGGAAAAAAATTGACATTTCATGTGTAAAAACCTAACATATCATGTAGACAAAAAGAGAGAAAAAAAGAGAAAAGGAAAAAACAGAGAGAGAGAGAGAAAAGAATTAGAGTGAGAAAAAATAGAAAAAGAGAGAGAGAGAGAGAGATTAGAAACCGTCAACCAAAACTGTCACCATAGGTTTCTTCAGTTTTTAGAACCTTTTTTTAGAACATTTTATTTTAGTGTGAAAAACAGTATACAATTTGTATATACAAGCACACATCATAACAATCATATTTACACAATACCTTTGTGGTGGTGTAATAAACATCACAATTCTTCTTAAAATCATTTACATCTATTGATAGCATTACATATTCCAGTAATCTATTCCAAAGTCCCACCACTCTATTGCTAAAACAGAATTTTCTGATGTTCAATCTACTTCTATTTGCTTCTACCATATATGTGTACAGTAGCAGATCATGTAGACAAAAAGAGACAGAGAAAAGAGAGACAGAAAGGGATGGAGAGAGAGAGAGAAAATTAGAGTGAGAGAAAAATAAAAAAAATAGAAAAGAAAATGTGAAAGCGAGACAGACATATTAGAAACCGTCAACCAAATCTGTCAACATAGTTTTCAAGATGGTCTGGATGTCTGGCTGGCTATGTATCTATGTATCATGTGTACAGGCCGCACCAATGGAGCTAGAGGGCTGAAAATTTCAACATTATTATGTCTAGAAAAAAACTTTTTAAAAAAAAATTCCCCCCCAATAAATAGTTTTTTGTTTTTTCAATTTGTAATGCAAGTTTATGCTAAATTGATTCCTTGATTTGTTTCCAGCAGCATTAAAGCTTGTTTTTTGAAAATTCAGACTTCTTTCACTGCCCAACAGAAACTTATTCATTGATCACCCCATTTTCCAATTTTTTAATTGATCATCCCCAACATGGCCTGCTGCCAAAAGACATTGGTCACTTGACAGTTTCTATTGAGTGACTAACCAGACCTGTTTTTTTTCTTTCGATTATTATGGTAGATTTTTGTCTGCAGAAATGAATTAATTTGTAATTTCACTCCCGAAAGAAAAGCCAAATTGCTGAACAATAGGGAGCCAAATTATTCTTGTAGGACGAATGCCATCGACAAAAATACTCTGTCTATTTTTGTTAGAAAAGTAGAAATAATGAATAGGATCTATTAAAGAGGAGCAAGTCCTGTGCACTGCAATTAATTGCACACACACAC
>VCCN01004562.1:1412439-1425182 GCA_006491835.1 Architeuthis dux | reverse complement strand
TTTCCTAGCATCATTGTGGCAGATAACCTTTATCCTATTGTACACCATATATATATATAAAGTGAACCCTTGTTAAAACAGACCCCGTTAAACCACATATTGGATATAATGGACAAAATCTGAGCGTGTTGATGAAATCTTTGTAACTTGAAATCTATTAATTTTATCGTAATAATCTTTGTGTTATTAATAAATCAACTAAATATTATTTCTGTAGACAATAATAAACCAGAGATAATCGGGTTTGAAAACTTGTTTAAACTCGCAAACTGATGAACTTGTAGAATAGAAAATTTTAGCCCAATTATATGTTAAATAATTTCATAATATATATACATGTTTTATATAGTTATCTGATGTATCATGTTCAGTGTATATATACTATCCAATATCGTATGTATACAGTATTAACGCCTACCATTGGTTAACTCAGACAATCGGGTAAAACAAAGACAAAAGTAATGTTCAATGATAAAATCCCCCAAAAGACCATAAGAATAGAGGGCGAGGCTCTAGAAGAGGTTGACAAATACATTTGTCTAGGACAGGTAATAAAGTTAGAGAAAGACCACAGAGGCGAAATAAACTGGTGCATAACGATCCGTTGGAAATCATTTGGTATGAATAGAGACATATTGAAGGGAACATTGCCAATGTGCTTAAAGCGTAAAGTATACAATGAATGCATAATATGAGGTATGACTTACGGATGCAAAACATATAAATTAACAAAACAAACTGAGAACCAACTTAGAATCACACAGAGAGCCATGGAAAGAGCAATGCTAGGGATAACTCTAAGAGATAGAAAAAGATCAATATGGATCCGAGGAAGGACTAGGGTGAAGGATATTATAATTAAGCAACAAAAATGGAGATGGGCTGGACACTTAGCAGGAAGAGATGACAACAGATGGAGCAACAGACTAACCGATTGGTGCCCATGGGGCAGTAAATGTAGTAGGAAAAGACCAGACCCAAGATGGAGGGATAAGATAGAAATGTTTGCTGGTAAAATATGGCAGAGGCTAGTGCAATTGCACTCGTCATGGAAGGAAATGTGAAAGGCCTTTGTCCAGCAGTAGACTTACAACAGCTGCTGATGAGATCGTGAAAACTGCCATTGGTTGGTTGGCGTTACAGGACAAGTGGTGGGCAAATGCATTATTTGTTAGAAGGGGTTTCAAATGTTAGTTATTAAACACATTTAAAACTCCCTGTCCATGGCCGAAAGAGATTTTGTTGAGGGTTGGGGTTTTTAATTTTATTAGGAGCGCTTCCATGATGGCAAGCCTTTTTTTGCAGTGGATGTGTTTTATTATGCGTGTGTTGTTAACAAGACTTAGGCGTATGGGAATTTGGAGGGGGGGTGTTTGTTTAAGTGGGTTCTTATAGTGCTCTGATCAGAGAGGTGGCAGGCAAGGCATCTAGATAGAGTAGTAGTAGTTTGTCCAATATTGGATCCAAACATACATTCTCTTGTGCGTAAACAAGAAAGATTAACCAAAAAGGTGAAAAGGTTTTCGTTGTCCATCATATTCAACCAAACATGCATTAATGAAGGATTACTATCCAAATACACAATATATATATATATATATAAATAAAAATATAAGATGTATTCTCAATACAAATTTGTTTCTTACTTTATTATATTCATCAATATATTTATATTATTGTATGGCCCAAAGCCAAATATTGTCTGAAATGGCTCTTGGCTTATGTTTCAAAAACTCTGAAGCAGAGAAAAGAGAGGATTGCTCTGATAAAACATAAAAAGAAAAAGACAATAAGTTATGTTTATTCATAAATTTTATTATCTTTTTCAGTCAATAGAAAAATGATATTTTCTCTTTTGTCTTTTCAATTAAGGAAGAAATACTTGCAAAATATACGCATCCTTCTCTTAATGTTATTATGTAAGACATCAATGCACAAAGACATAACCAGATTACACCCAACTCTTGTCTGGTCAATTTTGGAATTTTCAAATCAAAAGGAGAAAGGCTGCAAATTTGTGTACAATGGTAACTTGACCCCAGAATTAAATTGACATTTTTATATCTAAAGGTGATGGAGGCACCCTACAGGCTGCAAATTGGTGTACAAGGGTAATGTGTCCCCAGGATGATCATAGGATAATGGTACTGGCCTCTGGTGACCTCTAAATGTCAATTTAGAGTCAAGTCAATTTTGGTATTTTCAAACCTAAGGGATACAGCGTTCACTATTTGGTAACTTCTAAAGGTCAACTCAGGGCAGGTCAATTTTGGCATTTTCAAATCTAAGGTAGACATATAATTTCCCCCCAGTTTTGTGTGTGGACTCAACCGGTGGGTTGTTTTGGGGTGGCGCACAACCTTTGTTTAATTTATGCAATTTCTATAAAAATATAATTTGCTTTCCTGTGTTGTTATATTTGAATTTCTTTTTGTGTGTAGGCAGGCCCTTGTGTTGTTGTATTCAAAGTTTTTCCCCAGGCAATGCTGGGTACCCCAGCTAGTATATGTGTGCAAAAGTTTCCAGCAACAAAAAAAAGGTTTTCAACTGTGTATTCAGTCTCTAGTTTTCCAAAGATAGCACTGGGAACTTTTGCACACACCTAATATATATGGTAAGTGCCCAATGAACCATTTTTAAAAAATTGATATACCTTGTTATTTTTAGAGCTACAATGCTCAGTTTTTTTTTATTTTGAAGCTTGAACACTTTATATTATGATTCATGGATTGTTCAAGCTTCAAAATAAATACAAAAATGAGCATTGTAGCTCTAAAAATAATGAAAATATCGACTTTTAAAAATGGTTTGTTGGGCACTTATCATGCATAGACACTCATATATTACTTTCTTGTTTTTAAATATTTGAAATTTGTTTTCTTTTTCACATATTTTTTTGTAAAAGTAATCGTTTCCATTCGGACCTCCACGCTCAAAATCCTGGAGACTCTATATTTAGTGAACAGAGTAATTTCCATTGGAGAAAAATTAGAAGAAAAAAAAACGTGAAACAAATTGTCCTATTTTAAGGATCTTCCTTCTTTTGGAAACATCAAGTACTGTTACAATTATGGCTTAAGGGAGAAATTCCTTGCAAAAGAAAATACAAATGAAGGGGAAAATCCTTGTCAAGATGTAAAAAAAAGATTCTGACGAATATTTCAGGCGGGTTGCTTTGAATGAATGTTCACAACATAAAATTCCTCTGCCAAAGAATTCATTGAAATGTTTGCAAGCTTCAGGCACGAATCAAAATAAGGATAAAGATTTTGAGAAATTGGGTGAGTTGCAGATAAAGTACATGCCATTTTTTTATATGCCAGATGTACAGAAGCAAAAAAAAAGAAACAAAAAACCTAGCTGATCTGATACAACACCAAATTTCAAGTATTCTTTATGATGAACAGAAAACCTGGTTTGCAAGTCATTGGATGTACCTTAATAACTCACGAGGCTGATACTATCCAATCTGCAAGTCTCCCAAATTTTATGTTGAATCTTCTTTTACTTTTATGATTATTTAGTTCTGATAAAAGCAATACAGTAAAACATTTTATTGGTTTGTTTAACATGAAATTACTGATTTTGTTTTCAAATCGACATTTTACCGTTTTTAAAAATGATAACATTCAAATGATATTTGATTTTTATAAAATATACAATATACTAGTTAATCCCAGTGAAAAAATTAATGGATATATTTTAATTTCTATGAAATATTTTTTTTAGAAAAAAACAAACAAACCCTGAATTCGTTTCTCTGGAAGAGTCTATAATTTCAAATAGTGGATAGAAGGTATTTTTATCAGCAAAATTCTTATCTTCAAGTGAGAGAGTCTATTATTACAGACAAAGAAATCAAGAAAATCACACTGTTCATTATATGAATAGATATATATTTATTGATTATTTAATAAAAATTTAATTTCATTCCATTAATTTTTACTATATTTTATTTTATTTATGTATACTATGGAAAGCTACCGGAATTAAAAAATATGAGTTAGGATTAACATCATTAGAAAATAGGAGGGATTGAGGAAAATTAATAGAAATGTTTAAGATTATGCATGGTTTAGAAGTAGTAAACCCTGATGTATTTTTTACTAGATGGGGGTACAAGAGACTGAGAGGCCGCACATATATGGTAGAAGCAAATAGAAGTAGATTGAATATCAGAAAATTCTTTTTTAGCCATAGAGTGGTGTGACTTTGGAATATGTAGTGCAATCAATAGATGTAAATGATTTTAAAAATAATTATGATGTTTATTACACCACCGCAAAGGTTTAAGGCCCTAGATATTGTGTAAATATGATTGTTATGATGTGTGCTTGTATATACAAATCGTATACTTTTTTTCACACTAAAATAAAATGTTAAAATGTTCTAAAACGTTTTCAATTCACGATTTATACTTGTATGAAATCAAGCTGGACCATAATGGAGCTGACGTTTTGAGGAACTATACAACTCTTGCTTAAGGCTGAAATTCCTTAGACTTGAAAGTGGAATTGAAAGTTAGGTTTTCAAGATGGAAAAAAAGATTCTGCAGAAAATTACAGGCAAGTTGCTTTGAATGAATGTTCACAACATAAAATTCCTCTGCCAAAGAATTCATTAAAATGTTTGCAAGCTTCAGGCACGAATCAAAATAAAGATAAAGATTTGGAGAAATTGGGTGACTTGCAGATCTGATACAACACCAAATTTCAATTATTTCTTTATGATTAATAGAAAAGCTGGTTTTCAAGTCTTTGGGTGTGCCTTGATAACTCACGGGGCTGATCTGATCCGATCTGCAAAATCTTTATCGCTATTTTAATTCATTCCTGAAGCTTGTTAACATCTATAATACTATTCTGCTTTGAAATTTGATATTGTATCAGATTTGCTAGGTTTTTAAAATGTTTTTAAATCTTTTCTTTTGGTACATCTTACATATAAAATTGGTATGAACTTATCATAAAGATTATTGCGGAATCTTCAATGTACTTATATCAAAATTATTTATTCATCAGAAGTTTTGTTTTGAGTCATTTATAGACTGGTTTTAATGAGGTTCACAATGAAATGCAATCTCTTATCTGAAAATCTTGGGACCAAACACTTTTCTGAATTTGGAATTTTTCAGATTTACTGAAAACCTTATCCCTACCAGACATATGTAGATAGGTCTGAACAAGAACTATTAATAATTAATTTTAATTGAGAAATGAACAAAGACAATTAATTCACTGCTGAAGATTATGAAGATAGAGATCCTGGAATGCTAACAAGACTTAGTGACTTCTGCAGTCAAACAATAGCTGATATGGTAATACACTTTAACACTACGCCCCAAGTATATCTTCAGAGAAAGATAACTTCTGAACATCATTCACTAGGGATCTGTTTATTAATTTCCTTTTATTTCCATGCCTGCATTTCTTGGACTAGAAAGAAAATCAACTGAAGAACAGGAAGAGCAGAAAACAAACTTAGAATAGCACAGAGAGCCATGGAAAGAGCAATGCTAGGGGTAACGCTAAGAGATAGAAAAAGATCAACATGGATCAGAGAAAAGACTTGAGTAAAGGATATTATACAACTAATTAAACAACAAAAGTGGAGATGGGCCGGCCACCTAGCGAGAAGAGATGACAATAGATGGGGGAAAAGATTAACAGATTGGTGCCCATGGGATAGTAAAAGAAGTAGGAAACGGCCAGACACAAGATGGAGGGACGAGATAGAAAGGTTTGCCGGTAAGACTTGGCAGAGATTAGCACAAGATAGGTTGTCATGGAAGGAGATAGGAAAGGCCTTCGTCCAGCAGTGGACTTATAACGGCTGATGATGATGATGATGATGATATGTTGGATATTTAGGTGGAGATCACAGATTTGACCCATGTGTTGAAAGTTAAACAGTTTATTGACTGCAAGGTGTCCAGGACCGGAAACGGATACAACGGATGTTCAGGGGTTGTAGGCAGGATATTGACACTGAACTTGCAGGTGGTGGCTGGAAAATCAGTGTGGGCGTTCGAGCTCGATAAAAGTGACACAGAGGCCCTCGAAAAGCCAGAGAGACACTGGACGCCCTCAGAGAGACATACCACCCAGGCCTGGGAAAACACAAAACCAATGTCCCTGTTAACAGTCTGTCAGCTCTCATTGTCTCTCTCCCACTCTTCATTCCTCGCCACACCACAATGTATCTTATGAAATAAAAATATATCCTCATATTTCTATAAACCAAGTTTTGAGTCTTCTTTTTTCTCCAAGTTCAGGACTTTCCTCCCGCGGACCAAGAGGGCTATACAACATTTAGACTAGACATAACCTCAGTATTGTAAATGATTAAGGGATTTCCTAGTTATCAGGTTAACTGGTGATCTTCTGTGATGTTGAACCAAACCATGGCCCAGCTTGTAGATGCTAATGAAAAGCATCTATAATAATATTCTGTTTGTTTCTACCTGCGTTCGAATGTTACACTTTCAGTAATAACATATTGGAAAGGTTAGGTAGTTTAATAAGAGGGTAGGAAGAGAGAGGGCAGCAAAGAAAGTTAGGTAGTTTAATACGAGGATAGGAAGAGAGAGGATGGCACAGAAAGTTAGGTAGTTTAATTAGATGGCAGGAAGAGAGAGGACAGCAAAGAAAGTTAGGTAGTTTAATTAGAGAGTAGGAAGAGAGAAGACTGCAAAGAGGGTTAGGTAGTTTAATTAGAGGGTAGGAAGTGAGAGGATCGCAAAGAGAGTTAGGTAGTTTAATAAAAGGGTAGGAAGAGAGAGGACTGCAAAGAGAGTTAGGTAGTTTAATTAGAGGGTAGGAAGAGAGAAGACTGCACAGAGAGTTAGGTAGTTTAATAAGAGGGTAGGAAGTGAGAGGATCGCAAAGAGAGTTAGGTAGTTTAATAAAAGGGTAGGAAGAGAGAGGGCTGCAAAGAGAGTTAGGTAGTTTAATTAGAGGGTAGGAAGAGAGAAGACTGCAAAGAGAGTTAGGTAGTTTAATACGAGGGTAGGAAGTGAGAGGATCGCAAAGAGAGTTAGGTAGTTTAATAAAAGGGTAGGAAGAGAGAGGACTGCAATGAGAGTTAGGTAGTTTAATAAGAGGGTAGGAAGCGAGAGGACTGCAAAGAGAGTTAGGTAGTTTAATAAGAGGGTAGGAAGATTTTTGCATATGAAACTAATCCATCTTTATATAACATTTAGATAAAAACATGGATGAGCAACAAATATTGGAAGGGATAAGGGAGAGTATGAGAAGATATAGGCAAATGGCGAGAGAAGAGCAGAGGCATGAGATATGGATAATCTTAGTTGTCAACACCCGTGGAATTTCCACGGTTCAACTAGTAAGTTATTATAACAGCTTTGCAAGAATGTTGAATTCCTGATTGACTGACAGGTCTTAATTTCTCATCTGAATACCATGGAGAAGGAAGAATTCTTGCACCTACCTGTGTTTTTAACACATCCAAGTAAATGTTTGCAAGAGAATATCAACTTACCTGCAAAACAAAACAAAAACCTTATTAAATATTGTACAGAACAAATGAAAACAAGTCTGGTTAGTCACTCAATAGAAACCGTCATATGACCAATGTCTTTTAGCAGCATGCCATATTGGGGGTGATCAATTAAAAATTGGAAAAAGTGGTGATCAATGAATATGTTACTTCTCTCGCCTTTTGTTAGGTAGTTATCACTAAAAAAGTCTGAATTTTCAACAAAAAAAACAAGCATCCACAGACTAAGGGATCAATTTAGCATAAACCTACATCGTAAATTGAACCCACTAAAAACCTATTTAGGGGGGATTTTCAAAAAAAAAAAATCTAGACATAATAAGGAGTAAATGTTTAAATTTTCAGCCCTCTAGCTCCATGGGTGTGGCCAGTACGTGTGATACATAAATAGCCAGCCAGACCAACTTAAAACTGAAGATACCTATGTTGACAGTTTTAAATAAACTATGACAATAAAATAATTGTTTTCAGTAAATCTGCCGTTAATAGAAGAAGCAAATATTGAACACACAGAGAATTGTTGCCAATCGCTAGCAGGTCTGATATTTAATATCAAAAGCAGAATATTATTTCAATCCAAAACAAAACAAAATCCTTGTGTTAATTAAGATTGTTAAATACAATATTTAATTACACGTTTGGTTTGGGTTGCAAATCAGTTATCTTTAATGAAATGCCACAAGGAATGAAGCAAATCGTGTTTTTCACCTGGGTTGTGGTGGGGCTTGATGAAACCTTAACCAATCAAGAATGAATGGTCTTCACTTGGGGGGTGGGGGTTGAGTGTGAAACAATGGAAAACAAAAAAGCAAACAGCAATGGTAATTATGGGGGAGAGGAAAACCAAAAATACTTGCAGTGTTAATTGAAATTAATTTGTTATTAGTTTTGATATTAATTGATTGATTCTAACGTCATTTTTAAATTAATCTCATCTTTGTATAATAATAAATATTATTGCATGTTTATTATGTTTTGATAACATTTTTATTTATGGTTATTTTATAAATACTCGTTAAATTGTTATCGGTAACGTGTTGTCATTGAATCGTTGTCTGTGAATCTGCCGGCTCCCAGGTAGTTTTGACAATATATACATGTGTGTATGTATGTGAGCAAATTTGGATTTTAAAAACCAAAATGTAAAACAATATTCAGGTACATCCAATAATCTAATATCAATATAATAAATGCTAATTATAAAGCTCGATGTCAAGTAAGTTCCTATTTATAGATTTTATATTATAATTATTTGCAAATAAATAAATAAATAAATAAGGAAAACTACTTTATAATTAGCATTTATTGTATTGATATTATATTATTGGATGTACGTGAATATTGTTTTACATTTTGGTTTCTAATGTCCAACTTTACACACACACACACATACACACATACACACACATGTATATATTGTCAAACTACCTGGGAGCCGGCAGATTCACAGACAACAATTCAATAACAACACTTTACTGATAAATATTTAACAAGATGTACAATTTATGAAATAAATGAAATAAAATTATAAAATAAAACAAAAATAAATTTCACAAACAAACACTTTTGTTTTTATTTACGCTAAAAAAAGTTAAGATACATAAATTTTTATCTTTGCAGTTTAAACAGGTTTTCACATCGTAGTTCAGCATCATTTCTATATTTCAATGTTTTTAATTTAATTTTAGATATTTATACTTACTTTTGAAACAGATTGCTATTTCTTTCATCCTAATTTTTAGTTTGCTTAATCACAATTTCAGTTATGCCAGCATGGCTGTGTTATTGTTTACCTGTTGTGATTTTTAAAATAACTACTAAAAATCAAGATGAGGGTAAATAGCAGTCAAAAATTAATAAAAATGGTCTATAATACTTGCTTTAATAAAAAATAAAATAAAATAATCATTTTTTACTAAAACTCAAATAGTCATTGCCATGCCAGCTTAGTATGAAAGTAAAAAAATAGCAGTGATCGGTCAAATCAGTCCTTATAATGCGATACATTTTTTTATGGTTAAGTCGTCCTACTTTGCTGAATTTTCTTTTTTTTCTTCAATCTCTTCTGTTCTCATGAAATATTAACCAGAGACCTTAACACTCAGTCCTGTGATTCTAGTTGTGGAGATGAAAAGGAAGAAGAAAAAAAAGGTATCAAAACTACCAGATGCAGCATACACATGAGGAAGGTTGAAGGACGTATTGATTGAATTGTGAAAGCGCAATGCTTAAAAGTAGGTAAATGAAAAAGAATAAAAAGAATGTGACCTCACAAAACTATTATGACAAAGAGATGTTAATCTTCAGAACACAACGGCATTTCATATTGACATGACAGAAGCCAGAATGAACAAAGGAAAACATTACCATAAAAGATAATCTTATAGATCAGCATTACTCAAACTATCTGATCTTAACAACCGGTAAGGCTTTTTGGCAATCTTGATGTTTCCTGTTTCCAAATACCCGATATTTTTAATATAAGCTAGTGCATATATTTTTTCAAATAAATATTTCACACTAAGTAGCATATAAATTAATCTAAGATAGATATTTGAGGGAAATTTTTCAAGTCTAAATAAGCGTATAAAGCCACATCATTTAGGTCTTATAAGTGCTTTATATAGTTTCTCTATTGTAAAATAATGCCTAAGCATGGCCAAGAATGTCATCTAGTAATATATACTTTAAATGTCATTAAAGATCTGAAAACGATCTGTGTACTGGCAGCCTATGGTTTACGTACCAGCACTATTATGCGTAACTCAATTTTGAGTAGCCCTGTTATAGATACTCACTTAAGGGCTGCCTTCAACGGCCCCCGCTCAATGTCAAGTCATTTCCTATCGTTATTCAAAAGGTAACAGAAATTAGAATTCTGCATGCTGTGAGAGAGATGAAGCAAGGAATTTTACCTTATTTTTATCCTGCTGGGACACCCGTTGAGAAAAGAGCCCCTATTATTAAATTCGAAAGCTTTTAACTAAAAAACATTCCACCTCAGTATGAAACCAAAGCATTGTTGAAGTAAGGTTTTGGATTAGAAATTATAATGCAGTATATTGAAATCTTATATGAATCACTGCTACCCACAACACTGGTTTATTTCTAACATTTATATTTATCTATGTATCTAACTATGTAGCCGGACTTTACCCAGCCCTAACTGTTCATAGTAGAAACTTGAAATTTTGCAAACACACTCTCCTCAATGAGTAGTGAAAACAGGGTTTTAGTGCGGGTTTCAATTTTCACTATAAGCTTAAATTAGTTACTTATTTGTGCCCGCTTCTTTTTTGAAAATTCAGATATTTTTCAGTGATCACAGCCCACCTTTTTAATTGATCACCCCCAACACAGCATATATGGGTGGCGGTGATTCATAATTTCCCTTGGAATGCTAGTTTCTCCTTATTGTTAATTTTAAGATTTTTAATTTAAAATTACTCAAAAACCAGTAGACCAACTAGAAATTGCTTTAGTTAGAGCATTTTAACAGTATTGTGTTAACAAAAATTGAGCTACTATGTGCAGTCTATGCTGTATTACAGTAACGAACAAACAAACAAACAGAAATTGGATCATTATAATATAAAATTACTAAGCTTAGCTTACTCTGGCAAAAGGCCAAATTGGGAGAAAACAGAAGATAGAAAGATCGTGTTGAATCAAACTCTCAAGTGGGGAGGGCCTGCTTGCCTTGAAAATCAGCATCTAAAATCCTGGCGTTTTACCCTGATTCAAACATTGATTACTGACTCTGCTGAGAAATATGCAACTACCCCGGTCACCAAGCAGGCACTTAAAGGTATTTATCAAGCTTAGCTTAGTCTGGCATAGGGTCAAGTCGAGTTGGAGTAGTTCCAAGTTCCAAGTCGGGGGCATTCTACCTTGAAAATCAGCATTCAAGATCCTGGCTGTTACCTGGGTTTGAATACTGATCACTGACTCTGCTGAGAAATATGCAACTAGCCCGGCCACCAAGCAGACACTAAAAGGTATTTATCAAGCTTAGCTTAGCTTGGCACAGGGCTAAATTTGAGAAGATAGGAAGATTGTGTTGCACCAAACTTTCAAGTGGCGAGGGTCTGCTTGCCTTGAAAATCAGCATTTAAAGTTCTGGCGTTTTACCCTGGTGAGAAATATGCAACTAGCACAACCACCAAGTAGGCTTGATATAACCCAAAAACCTTACATGACTTAATAGCATAATGTTATATCTTATAGCTAGTAGTCTGCTCTGTAGAGTTTAGAAAGCATAATAACCCTGAAATACTGACGAATATTGATTTAGTCGATTGAGTTGTGTGCTAGCTGCTATTTTCCTCTTCCTGTTGAGGCCAGTGGAGGGGGAGGAGGAAGATTGTGTTACACCAAGTGGGGAGGGCCTGCTTGCCTTGAAGGTTAGTATTCAAAATCCTGGGTTTGGTGGTGACAAAGGTGTAGGGGGGGTGCTCCAATGGAGGGGGTGGGGTCACCAAAAGCTTAATAAATAGTAGTTCACCTATTGCACTTCTACTGACAAATCTGGCAAAATGTTGGAGAGGGCCCCTCAAGGTGCCAAGCATCCTGAGCCCCCCAAAATCCCCCTAAATCTCTAGCCATGCTGATAGGAAATATGCAACTACCTCAATCACCAAGAAGGTTAAATATAATCTGAAAACTGTACATGACTTTCAAATTACTGAGTAAATATAGTGACACAGCTTTTGGTATACCGTTAGCAAAGCAACGGGTATTTACTGGTATAATCTAAGAATGGTACTTGACTTTCAAATTACTGTGCAAACATATTGACACAGCACACAGCTTTTGGTATACTGTTAGCAAAGCAATGGTTATTTACTGGTAAAATCTAAAAAAAAATACTATCAGCCAGTGGTGTAGTGCTCTTTCGGGGAGGGGCAACAGTGTTCCCAAACGTATATACGTACTACTAAAATTCTTTATTTGAACAATTTACTAATAAGAAAAATGAGTCAGTATATGTTCAAATGCTTATCCGATATGGCCTCAGAATGTCTCTGAAATTGGTTAAATTAAAAAAAATTCCTTATGAGGGGAAGGCTTTACCCCCTCCCCATCCTTGAGAGCAGCCAGCCCTGCATTCCCTTACATCTTTTTTTTTTTGGACTACACCACAGGTATTTACTGGTATAACCTAAAAACTGTGCATCACATGATAGCATAATGTTATGTTTTATAGCAACTTGTGTGCTCTGTAA
>VCCN01004562.1:1376520-1387496 GCA_006491835.1 Architeuthis dux | reverse complement strand
CTTGAAAACTGAAGAAAACTATGTTGACAGTTTTGGTGACAATTTGGGTTGATGGTTTCAAGTACCAAGACTTTGATTAAGTGCAGAAGTACTCAATTAATCTCATTTTTGTAATCTGTTTTTTTTTTTACTTTTATGGATATTCAAAGTTTTTTTGAAACATTTTTAATTATTAAATAATTGTCTTTCAATTTTCATTTTTATTTAAAATAAGAAATAAGCAAATAAAGAAAAAAATAATGGAGTCATCACCATAGTAGAAACTCTATGATGGGGACTGCACTCAGCAGAATGAAATGAGATGGCAAAAAGTACCATGACAACAGAACATAGCCCACAACATCAGATTACAATCAGAATAACACTAACAAGACTATGTGCCTTAAGAAGGCTGGAGAATGGACCAGATGAAATATGAAAAGAAAAGAAGAAAACTATAATGATGAAAACTCTTCAAAATAGACAAAAAACTCTCAAGAAAAAATAGCTTTGTGTTTGTTAGCTAATCAAAATTGCAAATTTTTCAAAGATTTCAAGAAAGCATTTCCAGACGTCTAAAAATATGGAAAACATTAGCCTGAAATTTCTTTGAATCAAACCAAGCTAACCAATTATCATCCTGCACTTTAATCAGATCAGCCAATCAGATCGTTGCCTGACTAGTAAAACAAACTGTCCTTGCGATAAAAAAGAAAGAAAGCCACCAAAACATTGACTAAGAGCAGAATGACTCATTAATTTGAGCTGATTAGTTTGTTTTTTTCTCCTTTACGCATATTAGAAATCATCAACCAAAACTGTTACCAAAATGTCAATATAGGTTTCTTCAGTTTTTAAGATGGTCTGGTTGGCTAGCTATGTATGTTGTTCTGGCTGGCTGGCTATGTATGTATCACGTGTATAGGCTGCACCAATGGAGTTAGAGCGCTGAAAATTTCAACATTTACTCCTTATTATGTCTAGAAAAAATATTTTTTGTTTTTTGAAAATTCTCCCCCCCAAATAACTTTTAGTGGGGGGTTCAATTTGCAATGTAAGTTAATACTAAATTGATCCCTTAGTTTGTGTCCGGCAGCATTCATGCTTGTTTTTTGAAAATTCAGAGTTTTTTTAGTGCTCAACAAAAGGCAAGAGAAGTAACTTATACATTGATCACCCCTTTTCAGACTTCAGACATTTTTAGTGATCATGGCCAAACAAAATGTGAGAGAAGTAAGTTATCACTCCTTTTTCCAATTTTTTAATTGATCACCCTCAACATCACACGCTGCCAAAAGATGTTGGTCATGTGACAGTTTCTATTGAGTGACTAACCTGTTTTAGAGAAATCTTTGATTATTAAATAATTGTCTTTCAATTCTATGATATAAGATGGTCACTATTTTGAGAATATTATCTTATGTTTATAACTAACCAATCAAATTTCTTTAAATCTCACAAAGCTGACCAATTAGCATCTTACACTTTAATAAGATTAGCCAATCATAATGTTTGTACTTGACAACTAAAACAAAAAGTTTCAGTGATAAAAAAAGAAAGTCCCATGACAACAGAACATAGCCCACAACACAGTGTGAATTATGATATAAGATGGTCAGTATTTTGAGAATATTATGTTATATCAGTGATTCTCAAATGGGAGACACTTGGCTTCCAGTGGAGGAATTTCCAAAGGGGAGCAATTTCAGTCAGGGGAGGAACATATGATGGAAAGTAAAATGGTGAAAAGATTACTAGATGACAATTCAAACTGGGGGAGGAATTGAGGAAAATTAATGTGACCTGGGACTCTGAGAGCCACTGGGTTACATTCACAACTAACCAATCGAATTCTTTCAATCAAACAAAGCTAACCAATTATCATCCTGCACTTTAATCAGCCAATAATAGCCAATCACAATGTTTGTTGAATGACCAAAACAAACAAAAGTCCCAGTGTTAAAGAAAAAATGCACAACTAACCAATCACACTTGCAGAAAAACAGTTTAATCAATCATACAACAGAAGAAAAATGAACAAGAATGTGAATGAAATCTTTGAAATAAAAAATGGCCAACAAGACATTGATTAAGTGCGGAAGTACTCAATTAATCTCATTTCAACTGATTAGATTCGTTTTTTTCTACCTTTAGAGATATTAAAGTTGTTTTTTTTAAAGGAAATTTTAGTTATTAAATAATTGTCTTACAATTTTTTTTTCTTGTACGACCACTATAACAAACAGTCTGAGTCAAAAAGAAGAAAGAAAAAATAACCAATCACACTTGAGTATGTATATATGTATGTATGGGCGTCTGCGGGGGGGGATTTGCCCTCCTTTCCTTGATCAGGCCTTCTCACCTAGGGTAAGGGGGTTTGAAAGTTGGAACCTTTGGAATCAATAAAGGATAATGGTGATGTACAATTGTTCTTTGTCACTCCAATATAATATGCCATGTTGGGGGTGATCAATTAAAAAGTTGGAAAAAATGGTGAGCAATGAATAAATTACTTCTCTAACTTTTTGTTGGGCTGTGATCAATAAAAAAGGTCTGAATTTTCAAAAAACAAGCAGGCACAAACTAGTGACAAATTTAGCATAAACTTACATTGCATATTGAACCCCCACTAAAAACCTATTTTGGAGGTGAATTTAAAAAAACAAAAAACGTTTTCCCTACTCATTGAGGGGAGTGTGTATGTGCAAAATTTCAAGTTTCTACTATGAACAGTCAGGGCTGGGCAAAGTCCGGATACATAGATAGATACATAGATACATATAAATGTTAGAACACATGAATAACCTAAACCCAGTAACAGTGTTTAAACCAGTCTGTTGTGGTTAGCAGTGATTAAAAAGATAGTATTTTCTTTGCTGATAACAGGATTGTTTCTAAGATATATTCTGAATATACCCCACCACCTTGGAAAAGTGGCAGCAGACGCCCATGTATGTAGGCATCATCACTCTCTGCTTATACCCTCATCGACTGAGTTAGGTAAATGAGCAATTGTTTGTAAGACCCATTTCTGGCTTGCCAGGCCTGTCAAAGCTTTGATCTGCTTATGGCACCTGATATTATTGCTTTACTGGTGATCTTACGTTACTCCCTCGGGAGAGGTTCCTCAAGAGTTGTGCAGAATGCTTAGTGGAGAGACATTTAGTACCATTTTTAAAGTCTTTAGTAATACTCAGTGGTGGATTGAACCACAGCCTACTGACCTGCAGGCAAGCACTCTACCACTGAGCCATGATGATTGGTCCATAGTGGAGTTCAAGAGCTTAATCAATCATCCGAAAAAACAAAAAGAACAAGAATGTGACCTGAGTGTTTGAAATTGGGATTAAAAAATATCCCAAATAAAATAAACAAAACAGGTCTGGTTAGTCTCTCAATAGAAACCATAATGTGACCATCATCTTTTGGCAGCATGACATGTTGGGGGTGTTCAATTCAAAAATTGGAAAAAGTAGTGATCAATGAATAAGTTACTTCTCT
Organism: Architeuthis dux; assembly: GCA_006491835.1. Lineage (NCBI taxonomy): Eukaryota > Metazoa > Mollusca > Cephalopoda > Oegopsida > Architeuthidae > Architeuthis > Architeuthis dux. The sequence goes on along the minus strand of VCCN01004562.1, from coordinate 1,384,016 downwards.
CGCCTTTTGTTGGGCAGTGATCACTAAAAAAGTCCAATTGAAGTCTTTGAATAAAAAAAAGCATTGGTGCAAACTGTACGCATGATACATACATAGCCAGCCAGCCAGCCAGCCAGCCAGCCAGCCAGCCAGCCAGCCAGACCAACATGAAAACTGAAGAAACCTATGAAGACAGTTTTGGTTGACGGTTTCTAACAATTAAAAAATATCCAAAAGAGGGCTGGTTAGTCACTCAATAGAAACCATCACATGACCAACGTCTTTTGGCAGCATGACATGTTGGGGGTGATCAATTAAAAAACTGGTAAAAGGGGTTATCAATGAATAATTTACTTTTCTTGCCTTTTGTTGGGCAGTAATCGCTAAAAATATCTGAATTTTCAAAAAACAAGTGTGAATTCTGACACAAACAAAGGGACCAATTTAGCTTAAACTTACATTGCAAATTGAACCCCCCCACACTAAAAACCTATGTGGAGATGGAATTTTCAAAAAACAAAAAATGTTTTTTCTAGACATAATAATTTACACTTACAGACTTCTAGCTCCATTGGTGTAGCCTGTATGTGCAATATATACATACATATAGCCAGCTGAAGAAACCTTTGTTGACAGTTTTCTAATAATGTGTAAATTACATTACTGTATTAGGAAAAACACATTGAAGTAGTAATGAAGGTTGCACTGTAAGTCAATGAACTGTAAAAAGGAAATGAATTACTCAAAAACATTTCAATAGTAAATAAACAAAACTTTTATATCCGCATACTGATATATGCCAGAAACTTGGCCCATGCAGACATATCATTTCTCCGACTTCCTTTTGAAAATGACTCAATAAGTCGAAACATGTTATGGTATTAAATAATTTCTTGCAAATTATTCTGAGGTTTCACATTGTCTTTTCCTAGCATCATACTGATATATGTACTCATCACCCCTTTTCCCTTTCACCTGTCGCTAAAAAGTCTGAGATCTCATAAATCAAGTGATCTGTGGCAGAAGTGGGACAGATGTAATACCCGTACTGGACACATTCAGTGCTCGAAATACATGTTTGCTATTGGAAGATAGTTGTGGCACAGTATGTGCCACAGCACACAGTTTGAGAACCACTGCCTAGCACTCATTTAAAAAACAAAAATGTTTGTGAACAATAAAATGCTGACCCAAAAAACTATTCTTTCCTGAGGAAAACAAGATGACCTTGCTGTTATTTAATTGATCAATTTCTGTGATTGCAACATAAAATAGGAAAGGAAAAAAAGACGTTCAGCGTTTATTGGTTTGGAGAAAGAGCAGCAAGATGATGAGGGAGATAAATTTGCATCGGGTGGAAGTGCCTCGGGGCAAAAGACGTTGAAAATTGATCGAAAGTTGTTCACTAGAGGTTTATCAGTAATGATAGCAGCCAGATAGGAGAAAAAGAACTTGTGTAAACACGCACACACACATGCATGACCATGCACATGCACATATACACATGCCAACACACACATGTGCACATGCATACACACCAGTACACATTCAACACACATTCACATACATATATATACACACACATGCACAGACACACACATGTGCACATAGATGCTAGAGTGTGAATACATTTCTCATTTTTATTTTCTGATGCTTTTCCTCGAAAACCATTCAGTAAAGTGAATGCCTTAGAGATATTAGAAACCATCACTGTCAACATAGGTTTCTTCAGTTTTTAAGTAGGTCTGGCTGGCTCATTATGTATGTATCATGCATATAGGCCTCACTAATGGAGCTAGAGGGCTGACAATTTTAACATTTACTCTTTATTATGTCTAGAAAAAACGATTTTTTGTTTTTTAAAAATCTGCCCCAAAATGGGATTTTAGAGTGCGGTTCAATTTACAACATAGGTTTATGCTAAATTAATTCCATAGTTTGTGTCCGGCAGCGTTCACACTTGTTTTTTGAAAATTCAGACTTTTTTTAGCGACCATTTCCCAACAAAAGGCAAGACTTATTCATTGATCACTCCTTTTTTAAATTTTTGAATTGATCACCCCAACACGGCATGCTGCCAAAAGACATTGGTCATGTGAAGGTTTCTATTGAGTGACTAACTAGACCTGTTATAGATTTTATAAGCATACAAATGCATCTGCCAATAAAAGAGGGCTGTATTTTCAGTCAACATATTGAAAAACTTTTGAGAAAAATGTTGAAACAAAGGCAATAAACAGTGCAAAACATTTGTAAAAAAATGCTTGCATCATTAATCAACATATATAAAACGCAATGTGTATCCATATAGATATATTTTTGTGTGTGTAACACCTTTTAATGAGCACACAGATATTACCCTCTGATCCTAGGCAGAGCACACAGATACTACACTCTGATTCTAGGCAAAGAGCCACAGAGCAACAATTTGAACCTAGGCGGAGTGCACAGATACTCTGTTGCTAGGCAGAAGTGCGGATTCATCCGTAAATCACTTTGCTAGGAGTGAAATAATCTCGAATTGACCCAACAAGGTCATGTATTTCTCATGCTTTGACTGAAGTAACTTGTTCAAACAATGAGTTGCGTATCCAATAAGGTCACTCAGTGTTGCCCAGTTCTGAATTGCTTCCAAGATCTCCATGAACATCTGTGGTTCTACATTTAACAGACCTACACACAGACACATTCACACTTATTCCTGTGTGCAGATGGATAGATGACCCCCGTTTCACCTCCAGAGATAATGGAATGACACTGGTGTGTCCCCTCCAGGGTGCATGCCTGGGAAAAGTGTATGGAGATGCTGGGATCCCCAGTCATCAGAAAGCAGATGTTTGGCATCAGCTTGGCTGCAGGAGCTGCCGGAAGGACATCAAATTGGGTGTCAAATCATTTTAAGGGGGCTGCACTCCCTGGTTTTGGAATCAGAGTTAATTTGGAATCTCCTAGACTGGTTGCCTTCCCAAGGCTAGAGAGCTCAATCTGCCCTGCTATTTTATCTATAGCTGGGAGGAGAAGAGATAGATTCATGCCTTTCCCAATTGCATTAGTGTGGAGTGAAGATAAACCGCCTTGACCGGAGTTTGAACTCAGGTCACTGATTCCATTGGCCGTGCACCAATGAATCACCACTAAAGAGGTATAGATTATTCCAATCATACTTGATATATTGAAAATAGAAAGAGAATAAGAGAGAAGGAATGAGATCATGTAAGTCACGTGAAATACCCAGATGGACCAATTGACTTCTGAGGCATGATGGGATAGCTAATCTACCATTTCAATTGATACAACCATTTCCTCTTGAATGGACGTTATTGTTTGTCTATTCAAGAGCCGTAGATTAAATATCAAACCATCAGACAGGAACTGTACAACATTTGAGCGTGGTCCACTTCACACTGACTGACCAAGTTACGGACAAGTGATAATCATTCTAGTTGGATGAATTTTTCTAGGTCAATTAACCCTTCTTCCTACTAATGAATTTATAACAACGGGTCTGGTTAGTCACTCAATAGAAACCATCACATGACCAACGTCTTTTGGCAGCATGCCGTATTGGGGGTGATCAATTAAAAAATTGGAAAAAGGGATGATCAATGAATAAATTACTTGTCTCACCTTTTGTTGGGTACTGATCACTAAAAAGTCTGAATTTTCAAAAAACAGGTGTGAACGCGGACACAACAAACGGGACTAATTTATCATAAACTTACATTGTAAATTGAAAACCCACCTTCCAAAAATTTATCAAAAAGGGTTTTTTCTAGACATAATAAGGAGTAAATGTTTAAATTTTCAGCCCTTTAGCTCCATTGGTTTGGCCTATACACATGACACATACATAGCTAGTCAGATAGGCAGAAAAACTGAAGAAACCTATGTTGATAGTTTTGACAGTTTTGGTTGAGGGTTTCTAATATGTATAAAATATTTACCTATATGATGCCTCTGCCTCAACTACCCCCTCAGTAAACTACCTAACTTTCTTTTCTGTCCTCACCTTTCCTACCCTCTCATTAAACTACCTAACTTTCTTTTCTGTCCTTTCCTTTCCTACCCTCTCATTAAACTACCTAACTTTCTTGACTCTCTTATTTCTTCTTACATTCTTATTAATTATTATAATCTCGGATAATGTTATTAAACGGATATTATATGAAAATCAGTTCTTCACAAACACTTTATTTAAAGTGATCACAATAAGCAGCTTCCTCTGTATATCCTTTTCATAATGTTATCAACCGGTTATTGCTATTTAAAAGGCGCTCATCTTGGTTCATCTTTTGAAAAATCCAAAATTACCTCACTCACACCGACATAATTATGACATGAAAAATGGTCAACAACATTGTTCTGATCTAACAATTGCTTCCATCCAAAATTAGACTGGGAAAATTAAGTCCTCAGGCTTTGACGGCAATGGACACCCGTCTCAGCTTTCCGAAACATCACCACTTACGACATCCACCTGAAGAAGGCCTTAGGATACAACGGCTGAAACGTTGTGTTCAAAAGATGAACTGAAATGAGGACAACAGTCCAAAAACACTTGTACATGAGGAGAGTCTTTGGAAGACAATAGTCTTCCATCCTCACCATATGGCTGGCTTATTGCAGATGAGCTTTTTGCAGCATGGCTTCAGTGCTTGTGGCACTGATTGACTTGATTGATTTTCACCAAAATTCTTTCATAAAGATGAGAATAAAGCATTGAAAAAGGAACCTAAAATTCTGTATCTCATGTGAAAACAGTTATGTTCAGTGACAATTAGAAACCGTTAACCAAAACATAGGTTTCTTCAGTTTTCAAGTGGGTCTGGTTGGCTGGCTATGTATGTATGTATGTATGTATGTATGTACGTATCACACATACAGACTGCACCAATGGAGCTAGAGGACTGAAAATTTAAATATTTACTCCATATTATGTCTTCAAAAAACGTTTTTTTGTTTTTTTTAATATTTCCCCCTTAAATAGGTTTTTAGTGAGGGGTTCAATTTGCAAGGTAAGTTTATGTTTTTTTTAGTGATCATTGCCCAACAAAAGGTGAGAGAAGTAACTTATTCATTGACCACACCTTTTTCCAATGTCACGTGACAGTTTCTATTAAGTGACTAACAAGACCTGTTTTTCTTAATTTCTGATCTAAGTAAAGAAGTGGCCATAGGTTTACATGACATGATTGGTTATCTGGTCTACCATAATTATGTTACTATCATACTGTCATATCTATCTATCTATCTTAGTCGGCCTTGGTGGCTGGGGCCAAGAACACACCGACTGCCACCCCCAAACAGGGGCCACCTGTTTTTTCACCAAAGTGTCAAGACTCTAGTTAAAAAAAAATAACCGTTCACCAAAGTTGCAAGACTCTAGTTAAGGAAAAGTAACCTTTCACCAAAGTTGCAAGACTATTTTAAAAAAAGAAAAATATCCTTTCACCAAAATCGCAAGACTAATTAAAAAAAACAAAAAACCTTTCACCAAAGTCGCAAGACTCTATTTTTTATAATTTTAAACTGATGATATGACGCTAAACAAATCAATCAATCAATCAATCTATCTATCACAGTTAATATCTATCTATCTATCTATCTATCTATGAACAAACTGTTATATAAGCTTAACAGTTTCTACTGACTAATCAACTTCTTTATTCCATCCTCTTCCTGCCTCCTATTAATAAAACGAGGTCAATCATAAAAACCCATGATCTAAATTCTCTGATGAAGGCCAATAAATCCGGTTAATGCATCCTATTAACTACTTAACAATATCAATAATGGCCACAGAATAATCAATAATCTATCAGAAATAAAAAGGCCTAGTAAGAGGCTCGAGCTATACAGCAGTTCCTTTCCTCCCATTAAGACTTGAATGGCCTAAATATAACACACGATCATTTATGAATTGAGATTGACTTATTTCTTTCTCTTCCTCTCGGAAATCAGACTTTTATATTCAAGAGAAGCTTAACATCATTGGGATTATTTTTAGTATGGGGAATCCAAGGAGATGAGTATTGCCTTGAAATTGCAAATGGTTGCCAGGGTGGTAGGAAGGAAAACTTCGAGATGAATGATAGATTAAAAACCGTCAACCAAAACTGTCACCAAAACTGTCAATATAGGTTTCTTCAGTTTTTAAGTTGCTCTGGCTGGTTGGCTGGCTATGTATCATGTGTACAGGCCACACCAATGGATCTAGAGGGATGAAAATTTCAACACTTACCCCTTTTTATTTCTAGAAAAACTTTTAAAAAGTTGTTAGTGAGGGGTTCAATTTGCAATGTAAGTTTATGCTAAAATTGATCCCTTAGTTTGTGTCTAGAAGCATTCATGCTTGTTTTTGAAAATTCAGACATTTCTAGTGATCACTGCCCAACAAAAAGCGAGTTGAGTAACTTATTCATTGATCCCTATTTTTCAAAATCTTTAATTGATCACCCACAACACGGCATGCTGCCAAAAGATGTTGGTCAAGTGACAGTTTCTATTGAGTGACTAACCAGACCTGTTTTGTGTTACTTTTTATACAATACAATATATTCAGGATGTTTAATATATTAATTTCTGATTTCTGAATTATCTAAATGAAATAAATTTAACCTGATTGCCATAGACATAAGAGCCAGTAGGCACACCATTAACTGCCACTCTCCCCCCACCAATCGGGCAAAAAAGTGTTAAATTTTGGTCAAATCAGCTAATTCAGGCAAAACCATGTCAAATATTGGGCAGATCAAACCGTCTGCCCCCTTAATGAAAGAGTTCCCATACCCCCTTGCTGATACAGCCACATATATATATTTTTACGTTGTAAATCCTGTGCTGGGTTTTTGCTTGTAAGAAATGATGGAAATAAAAAGTCTCCATTGCATCTTTAAAATGGTTTCATTCAACAGAATATCTAATAAATGTATGTAATAAAAAAAAGAATAGCACACTATCATGAGACGCGTTATCTCATCCGTGGCCATGGTCATCCACTGCCATATATTTCGGTGGGGCTGGGGGCAAAAGGATATATTTGGAATATATCTCAGTGGCAACCCTAAGTATATACCATTTTTTATATGGGTACATTAAGTTGGGGTTATATAAAACAATTGTACAGCACCATTATCCTTTATTGACTATATGGTTTCAACTTTCAAACCACCTCAGCCAGGTGAGAAGGCCTGAACAGTGAACAAGTTAAAGACTAATAGAACAAATTATTTATTCACTCGAAATATCTCACCCTCAGCCTCTACACATTTCTTCCATTTTGACAGTCATTTCAGTTTAATGACATCATTTTAGCAATATAAGGTCAGATGTTATTCCGCAACAAAATGACACTCTTTCTATTCACCAAACTGGGTGTGGTTTGTTTTCAAAGCATGATTCTAAGTTGGTCTACATATCTACATGAATTAAATGTTTGTCCACTTTAAAAGCAAGTTATGATATATCAAACCAATCCTGTCCACTAAACACTCATCATAACATCATGGGTGTCCACT
>VCCN01004562.1:1359730-1371676 GCA_006491835.1 Architeuthis dux | reverse complement strand
TCCCAATCTCACCACGACACCTTGACTGTCCCAATCTCACCATGACATCTTGACTGTCCCAATCTCACCATGACACCTTGACTGTCCCAATCTCACCACAACACCTTGACTATCCCAATCTCACCACGACACCATGGGTACAAGTGGAAGATTTTTTTAAAAATTGTTCACAACCAACCTGTTCAGTTTTAAGACGAAAATATGAAACGGCTTCCTTACCTGCAAAGAAAAAAGAAATCTTGTTAAAATCAGCCTTATTAGAAAAGTAAAACAAATAAAATACAGGTCTGGTTAGTCTCTCAATAGAAACTGGCCAATGTCTTTAGACAGCATGCTGTGTTGGGGGTGATGAATTAAAAAATTGGAAAAAGGGATGATCAATGAATGAGTTACTTCTCTTGCCTTTTGTTGTGCGGTGATCACTAAAAAGTCTGAATTTAAAAAAAAAAAGCATGAATGCTGCCAGACACAAACTAAGGGACCAATTTAGCATAAACTTACACTGTAAACTGAACCCCCTCCCACCCTAACAACTAATTTGGGATTGTTTTTTTTATTGGAAAACAAAAAGAACTTTTTTCTAGGCATACTAAGGAGTAAGTGTTGAAAATTTCAGCCCTCTAGCTACATTGGTGTGGCCAGACAGACCAATTTGAAAACCGAAGAAACCTATGTTGACAGTTTTGATTGACGGTTTCTAACAATTGTCTTGATAAAGCCATGCATTGATTATGTACATTCTATGAAAGATAGAGATCCCTGAGGCCCCACCAAAAATATATATACAGATCCTTCATGCTTGCATGATCAATTGTGGATGAGATTCTTCATCTACTTGATGGAGAGGAGGAGTTTTATTTTCAACAAAATGGAGTACCTCCCCATTTGATTGTGATGACATGTCTTATCATAAAACATGAAAAGGGCATGAATCCACTTCTCCCCTCCCCATCTATGGGTAAATTGCAGGGCAGTTGGGGACCTTTTGCCCTGTAAGGCAGTCCATCTAAAAGAAGATCACTGATAGAAAAGCAAACCAGGGGTGGAGCCCCTAAGGCTGACTCGTGGTAAATCCTTCCTCCTTTCTGGCAACTCCTGCAGCCAAAAAGGCTGTCAGTTGTGACGTGTCATCATACCATCAGAAAACGAACTTGAAGGCCGAGATAGTTGGATCATCCCTGTGCAACGACCCTTCCACTTTAAATAAGCATACAAACACACAGGTTGCTATGCAAATCTCCACACAGCCACATAGTCAACCAACATCAGAGTTGAGCTTCTACAAACCTCACCTTAAACCTTGACTGGACATTTTTCCCAAAGCTCTTGTCTTTGAAATGAAAGAAAACCACTTAATAATGCATAAAACTGTTGTGCTGGGATTTTTATTGTTCCTAGCTTACTCAGTGAACCCCCAATTAATAATTGGATGAATTGGTATTGTGTCCTTGTGCCAAATGTTGTTATTAGGAAGATATTAATTATGGCAATAAACGTTCTACATTCAACAAAATGGTGTTCTCTCTTTTACAGAATTGCAAATGGCCGCCAACAGAACAATATGGCTCCCGTAACAATATCGTTGCTTTACATTGATATTTACTAAGCTTAGCTGAACATCGCACAATAAAATCTTTTGGTTGTCAATCCATTTGTTATCGGTGATGCACATACTCTTCAGACTTTCTCCAATGTTGTACCCTATAATAAAAGAACCATATTTTTCTTAACACTAGAATTGTAATTGATGAACTAGATACCAGCTAATTGGCTTTTTAAAGAATACTAGTAAAATACCCATCGCTTTGCTAATGGTTTACTTAGAGGTGGAAATCTAAAGCACTGTAATATCTGGAAAAAACTTATGAGAGTTGCCTGAAGTGACCATCTCCAGCACTTAACCAAATCTTCCACTCACAGACACTCAAAAGTGAGTTCAAGTCCACCTCATTTTACTTTCTTGCTTTTCTTCTTTTTAAATCATTACCAGCTGTTCTCAACTTGGCCAAACTCCCTTTGAGAGCTCTAGTCAGATTCCAGGTCCCACTGTCAAACAGGAATACAACACTAACAGATATACATAAATTATTTCAGTCTACGGCCCCGTTCAAATGTGTCAAGGCCTCCAAGGGGGCCACATGGCCCCTGTTGAGAATGGCTGGTTTATGTTAACAAGGTGATTTACCCTGATAAGTAAAAAAAACTTTCACTTAGAGGGCACACAAGGACATTTCCAAAGCCTAAATGTTTGCTCATGGATTTAAACTTGAACAAAAGCACTCTTTTCCAGAAAATATGCAATACAACCTACTTTTGGAATGAATCAAAGACAATCTCAAGGTCTAGATCAGCCATGGGCAAACTGCGGCCCGCGGGCCACATGCAGCCCTTTTGATTTTCTGAATGTCATGCTTAATTCCATAAGGAAAATAACATTTTATTAACGTTTGGTCTAAGAAAAAGAGAACAGTCCTTGAAGAAATGAGAACATTCCAGGGTAAGTGGACAAATGATTACTTCTTTGTTGAAGTAAAAAACAAACCAAGGTGTCTAATATGTTCTGAATCCCACTCTGCATTTAAAGAATTTATCGTCAAGCGTCATTACACAACTAAACATTCCGGGTATGATAAATTTAAAGGAGATATCAGAAAGCTTAAAATTGAAACACTAAAGAAACAGAGCGGTAGCCTAAATACGCTTTTTTCTAAAAGGCAAACAGAGCTTGGCGAAATGGTGCATGAAAGCTATGTTGTTAGCAAAAAGTTCCTAACATTCTAAAAATGATTCTGACGGTGAATTTGTGAATTTGTGGCCCGGTTTATGATTAGCAATATCTCATGCGGCCCGCTGCTCGAAAAAGGTTGCCCATGCCTGGTCTAGATGCATGCTCATTGGCTTTTTGATATGTATGTATGCTGTTATGGCAAAGAAAATAACTATGTAACTAGTATCATTAGTAGTAGTAATATTATCCAGATTTTATTTTTCATCAGATGAAATTGTTAGCCATTGTTAATTTTTGACTTTGTTTTCCTACTGTAACAACAAGAACAACGAGAACAACTAGAAAAATCCTCACCAAAATTAGTGGTGTAAAACGATATGTAAAATTCACATTCCCCTACCATGATTTGAACTCACGACTAACTTATTGCCAGGAGGCTGTCTTACTGACTGAGATAAATTGACAGATCTTAAATATTAACAAAAAGTTATCATACAGATACGCACAGGCTTTTTTCATTCTAATAAATAAATACATTTATACAAGAAAATATGTATTTTTATAATTTGTTATTTATATAATACAAAAGTTGCAGTAATCATTTTCTGTTGGAATAGAAGTTGGAGTGGATCTGCAGCCAGTCTTGTTGACTTTAATTTTAGTCACTTTTCATTGAAACTACTTAAACTGTCAGTCTATGGCAGTGAGTTAACAGCGTGGATCAGAAACAAAGCATAAGATCTCGATGGAACTTGAACTTACATCCCTTTTGAAGGGTAGTTCTATATGGTTGGATTTAAACGTCTGCAGGTGATGGGGCTCTCCTGGCTTAAGTGAAAGAGCAGCTGGTTTGGAGACCAGGCAAAATAATGGCTGACAAAGCATTATCTAAAAAACTTAAAGATAATATTACTACAAATACAACCAGATGAAAAGTAATTGAAATTAAGATGATAGGAATACTTGTGAAAAAGTAAATAAAAAATTAGTCACTCAATAGAAACTGTTATGTGACCAATGTTTTTTCTAGATAATGACGACGACACCACCACCACCACTCTGATCCATGTTGATCTTTTTCTATCTCTTAGAGTTATCCCTAGCATTGCTCTTTCCATGGCTCTCTGTGCTGGAAAGAACATTGAATACACAATTTATGTAGACGAATTATTGTGGACAAATTATAGTAGGCAAATTAATAGAGTCTTGCGACTTTGGTGAAAGGATATTTTTCTTTTTTTTAAATAGAGTCTTGCGACTTTAGTTAAGGAAAAGTAACCTTTCACCAGAGTCTTGCAACTTTGGTGAACAGTTACCTTTTTTAACTAGAGTTTTGCAACTTTGGTGCAAAAACAGGTGGCCCCTGTTTGGGGGGGATCTTAGCCCTCTGCAGGGGATGCAGTCAGCGTCTTCTAGGCCCCAGCTGTCAAGGCTGGTTGACAGTTTTGGTTGACGGTTTCTAAAAACTATGTCTCTTGGCAAGAAGCCATAGCAGACAACTAGGCTCATAAATACATACATGCCTCAGGATTTATTTTTAACTAACAACGTTCGTGGCTCTGAGAGGTTTGTAAAGAAAGAGATGTTGCCAAAAAAAGAAACTAGATGAAGAGTCGCTTGAATGGAGAATCAAAAATATCTCAATAAGATTAGAAAAAAATGATTGAAACAAAAGATGGTCGCTAAAAATGCAGCTAATAATAGAGTGGGTAATAGGTTTTAGAGATGCGATAGCGGAAGTCAGAATAAGAAGAAGGGGAAAAAAGGTGGGGGTGGATGATGGAAAGGAAGAAAAGATGAGGAAGGAAGAGAAGGGGAAAGTGAAGAAAATAGAAAAGAAAGAAAGGAAGAATTAAATGAGAAGGAGAAAAATAAAGAAAGAAGCGGATGAAAGAAAAGAAAAAAGAGGGAAAAAAAAGAAGAAACAAGTCTGGCCTCTCAATAGAAACTGTCATGCCGTGTTGGGGGTGATCTATTAAAAAATTGGAAAGAAGGTGTGATCAATGAGAAAGTTACTTCTCTTGTTGGTCGATGGTCACTAAAAAGTCCAAATTTTCAAAAAACAAGCATGAGCACTGTCGGACACAAACTAAGGGACCGATTTACCATAAACTTACATTGTAAATTGACCCCCCCCCATCTTATTTTTGGGGTGAAAAAACAGAAAAACGTTTTTTCCAGACATAATAAGGAGTAAATATTAAAAGTTTCAACCCTCTAGCTCTATTGGTGTGGCCTGTATGTATGATACATACACAGACAGCCAGAATCACTTAAAACAGAAAAAACCTATGTTGACAGTTTTGGTTGACAGTTTCTAATAAAGAAAGAAAAGAATGAGAGTAAGGGAAGAAAAGTAAAGAGAAAGAAGAAATAAACAAAAAGAAGAAAGGAGAAAAAGAATGAAGAGAGAAGAAAATGAGAGTAAGAAAAGAAAAGAGAGAGAAAGTGAATGAATAGAAAAGTAAGAAGAAATAATTAAACTTGAAGGAGAAAGAAAGAGAAAAAGAATAAAGAAAGAAGAGAAGGAGTGTAAGGGAAGAAAAAAGAAGAGAAAGAAAGTGAAGAAAATAGAAAAGAAAGAAGAAATTATTAAAATTGAATGAGAAAGAAGGAGAAAAAGAATAACGTAAGGAGAGGAGGAGAGTAAAGAAAGAAAAGAGAAGAAAAAGAAAAAGGTGAAAAACCTGAAGTGGAACTTCAATATCGACCAATGAAAATCCACATCTTTCATTTTTTTCCATTTCATCTTTTGCCTCCATTAAAGATTAACAAAGGTTTTAATGGATGCTTTTATTTCACTAAAATAAAACAATTTTAGAGCTCTAATAGCTCAGTTGGTAGGGCAGTTGGTGTACATAGGCAAGCCTTCCAAGATAAAAATGGACACAAGTTCAAGTCTCACCTAGAGCTTATTCTTTATTTCCGATCTGGGCTATTTACTCATTGCTGTGGACAGACGGTCTGAGTAGTTGCAGTGAAAAGCAACTGAAAATAAGATGAAAGCAAAAACTAGTCAAAAATTAAGAATGGTAAAATAATTTAACTTCATTCTCTCTGTGATTAATTCTGACTTTTTCATGTTTATTCATTTCACCTTTCCTTCTGCCACACTTCCGCTCTTTTCTCAGCCTCAAGTAGAGTAACTGATCTTCAATCATGTTCAGTCGAGACACAGCATAAACGAGGTGAACTTGGTTCTGGGGATTCCAACTCTAGAACAGCACCACCCTATTTCTCTATAAAGTAGTCCTGACATCTTCATGTCACTGGTTGCGGGGACTGGGTAATTTTTTCTTTGCCCGACTTGTATGCATGTGGAACCCCATAATAAACCTGACCGTGTGTCGTATTTGCCTTAATGGGGAGGCAAACAAATATCCTCCCAAATTGTTCCCACATTCTTGAAAGCTTTTATTTTTGTCAGACTCTTATTTCTATTTTTAGTTGCTTTCTTGTATCTCAGGATGTTCCAGCTAGTGAAACCATGCTGCTGAGGATTCAGGTCACTGTAAGCCCTGTGGATAATTTTTAAAAAATATAGCCAATTCCGGGCCATTTTGAGACCATATAACCTCAATGAAATTGAGAAGTAATCACTGCTACCCACAGCACTGGTTTATTGCTGGGTTTAGGTTATTCATGTGATCTAACATTTATATGTATCTATCTATATATCCAGACTTCGCCCAGCCCTAACGGTTCATAGTAGAAACCTGAAATTTTGCACACACACTCCCCTCAATGAGTAAGGAAAATGTTTTTTGTTTTGCGAAAATTCCCCCCAAATAGGTTTTCAATATGCAATGTAAGTTTATGCTAAATTGGTCACTAGTTTTTAGACCTTTTTTTAGTGATCACAGCCCAACAAAAGGCGAGAGAAGTAACAGCGTTTACTTACTACTCAATTTCATTGAGGTTATATGGTCTCAAAATGGCCCGGAATTGGCTATATTTTTTAAAAATTATCCACAGGGCTTACAGTGACCTGAATCCTCAGCAGCATGGTTTCACTGTGTTCATTCCTGATGGACTCCTCTGTGATCCCCCAGCATAAATCCTAGATAGATCCTTACTGTATACCTAGTTCTCAAAACCCATTTCCATCACTGATGCCACAGCAATGATTACCCTTTACTGGTCACATTAATTCTGCACAATGCCAATATGCTGATTGCAGTCGTGGGCTTGAAACTTATGAGTGTCAGATTTCAGTTCAATCCAGATTTCTGCTGTTATAAAGTTTGGACATGGACACACAAACTTACACATTATTTACGATATACAATTTAGCACAATCCCAATATGCTCACTTCTGGTATCAAAAAGCATCAATGTGCTAAATTTTAGTTCAATACATCCAGTAGTTTGGGTGTCTATACACTCTGGACACATGCACGTACACACACACACACACACACACACACACACACACACACACAGAGTCTTCTTTATTTAAGAGGTAACTGTTTTCTATTTGTTCTCTTCAAATAGAATGGTTATTGATAGGTATTAATACCAGCTGATTATAAAATTTGGCACACACATATTTTGTAACCTCAGGAGGGCAATAGGTATGTTGGGATTGCACTAAATTATTATTGAAAAGAAAGACCTTTACTGATCATATATATATAACCAGTAGAGGGTTATCACTGCCATAGCATATGTAGTTACCTGCCTTTTTTTTGTTTGTTTTGTGATGACCATTATTCATGTTGGAGTTTAAGAACTGTGTTATTTTGTACTGCTTTCTAAACAGTAGGATTAAAACCAGTTTTGTAAATAACACAATTGTGATACTATGGTTATGCTAGATTTTACAAGTACACAACAGATACATTGTATCAGAATAAGTACTTTCGTTTTTGTCTTGAAATGGAAACAAGGAGATACTGGTCAAGAGAAATGCCAGATGGTGGAAGAACAAACTGTTGATAGGTTGGTTTGAGTACACTTGCAGACCTGAAGTGAAACACAGGCAGTGTCCTCGGCAGGGCTTTTGATTGGCGGTTGTTGACACATTGAATACAGATGTACCCCAAGGTGATTGGAAATGGCACCAGTGGAGTTGAGTGTCTCCCCTATGTCTGTCAGACCCAACCCTAGAATTGAGGCTTGCCCATAAAAGAGGGTAGATTTTGTTTTACAGTCAAATTTGGATCGACCTGCCTGGCGAACTATTGTCACTTTGATATCTGAGGCAGAGAAGGCAAAAGCATTGTACTGCAGTATGGTAGAACCGGAAAGCAATTTATTCAAGTCCCACTGAAAACTAGAGACTACAGAATGAGACAGAGCTTGGTTCTACTTTCTAGACTTGAGCCTTCACCCCCGCCCCATGCGAGTCTACCAGTAGTGGACTGCAGAGATCTTCTTCTCCACCTCATAAGAAAAGCAATAATCCTGACCTGAAGCAGATTTTAGAAGTACTGTATCACATTACCTCCTGTACCAAACATTATATCAACTTGATCTTTGAATAAATGCTTTGTTATTGTTTGTAGCAACATCCCTTGTTCCTGGTTCCAGCAGTCTTAACTTAACTGCTACTGTATGTCCACCTCTGGCTTCCGTCAACGCTTCGGATTCAGTGTCCAGACTTCGGCTATCAACCTTTAAACACAATGTGGGGGTGGTCGAGGCTTGGTGTGGAGTGGACGACGGAGGTCGAAGGGTGTGGTGGTACACAATAAGAATGGCTTTTCCAGTAAATAATCTCCTTCGTATTCACTGTAAATATCCAGAGAAAATTTCCAGTATTTACAAGACGAGACTCTTTAAATAGAAGAGGAATGGACTGACATTTAGGAAGGGAAGCCTCGTAAGGATAATGTCAATGGATTATGAGGTCGTGCAAGAAGAGGGGGGGTGGTAAAAGAAACCCTTGAAAAAGAAGCTACTTCAAGATGGCGCTAATGTCTTTCCAACCAAAGTCTAAGAATAGAATTGAATGAAATCTACTATAATAATGAACAGTATAACTTTTTTGGTTTCTCTGTCCATAACACTGGTCTCTTCCACTTATAGGTAGTAATTTTGCTGATATAAATATCTCCTACCGACCATTTGAAAAAATGGATTCTTCCACTTAAATGACTTCAGGTTGCTTTTTAATAAAACCTCAGATTAAATTAATTAGACATACACATTTATTTACACTATCAACAGCTTTGAAGTAGTGTACTATTAAGTCTTGAAGTAAGTACGAGAATGTGAAGAAACTGCTTGAACTCCACAGAAATATGAGTAGAAACTATATATATACATATATATATGAAGTATTTATATGATAGAATATGATAATTATAAAGACACAACGCTCATTTCTTTATTTAATTACACAATTTAGGCAGCTCGTTTTGCAACCGAATGAAATTGGTGCCAAGCAAATATATGTTCCTAAAAAAATGTCTTTGTAATTATCATATATATATATAAACTGTTGCCGTGGTACGTAGCTGAGGATTTTTCGAGTTAAATACACTAGTAATTTCAGTGTATAAGATATTGCCTTTCTGAGTACCTTTTTTTATTAGCCGTTAAAATTACTTCTTCCCCTTTGTAAAATTGGTATATATGTTTCCTTCTAAGGAAGATGTGTGTCGTTAGAGAAACTGGGAAACTGAACATAAGTATTTTAGAAAGAGATAAAAAGAAGGAAAAAAAAGAAATCTTATATGAACTAGCAAGAGACAGAGAGAGGCGCTTAAGATTGAAGAAGAAGACAGAGAGAGTCATCAAGATATTCACTCAGTTAAGCTAAGTCTGGCACACAGCCAAAATTGTGGGGCACACAGTGAGGATAGAAGTCAGTACAGTTTTAGTGGTTGGTGAGACTAGCTTGCTAACCATTGCTCCATAGCATGTCACCTAGAAAACACAGACTTATGAATTACAGAATTGATAGGGAAGACAATAGCTAAGTGAGAGAGACAAAAAGTGATAGAAAGAGAAAGAGAGGGATAGAGAGGAAAAGAGAAAGCAATGTGAGAAAGGGGACAAGAAATGAGAGTGACAGAAAGTTAGAGAATACATATACCTCTGCGAATACAATCTGATGAATGTAACATTTACCAATCTGAAAAGATCAATTAACCCATTGTACCCTAGGGGTATCCGGGACAATCTTCAGGAGGGGTATAAATGTTACAGAGGGAAGCAAGTTCAATTGTATTGAAAGCAAACTTAAATCCAAAAATGGTGACCTTCTCAAGTGATGAGGCAGAAATAAGATCTGTTGAGAAGTGGTATCATACCAAATTTGTTAGTATGGCCACATTTGCTTGCCGCTGCGCAACTTTATTGCAAGGTTGGTATAATGACAGATATTAACAAATTAAAAATGCAACAAAAGATGTACTCACACAGATCCTTTATTCATCATACATATTTACAATGACCGCGCTAACAGCACTCATGTGTCTTCTTTGATCTCCTAAAAACCAATATGGGCGCTTGTTCACCAATAATGTAAAACAGCACCCCCTTACTGGAAGTTGATAAGCACTCTCCTGCCTAAGGGGAATAACTCAAAATACTTACTTAACATTATATTAAGAGTGTAAAAGACACTGAGGTTAGACATTTTGGACACAGAATATTTTTCTAAATCTTTTTTATTTTACCATTATTAATTTTTGATTAGTATTTTCTTTCATCTTAAACTTTTTAGTTGCTTTTTATCATAATTGTCAATCTACAGCATATTGGAAATACATAATAAAGAATAAGGTCTAGGCAAGACTCGAACTTGCATCCCTTTTACTTACTACTAGAGCTCTTACAGCTGACAGAATATTAAACCTAACCCTTAAACTCATGCTTCATCCTCTGGTGTAGTAAAAAAGGTAAACCTTCCCGTCTCTTCAGAGACAATTCCCAATGGAGTATGGAGGCAGGTGTTCTGTTGCATATGTCAGGTTGAGACCAGGACTTTATTCCTACAAGTTTTTATGACCACCCCCTTGGCAGAATGCAAGACCACTGAAGGGATATCTCCACCCTAATCAAACAGCTTAGAGTGTACTCATTAGCCTCTGACTATACAGGGACATTTGTCCTAATAAAGATTTTTTCACACTCTTCACTCATACCAGGAATTGAATCCAAGCCCTTCTGCATGTGAGGCAGACACTAGGTGTAGTAGTTGTAATATTATCCTGATTTACTTTTTATTAGATGAAGCATTGTCAACCATTATTAATATTTGACTAGTATTTTCTTTCATCTTATGTATTTTAGTTGCTTTTTATCGCAACTTACTCAGGTCATCAACAACAGTGAATAAACTGTGCAGATTGGGAATAAAGAATAGCTCTGGGTGAGACATAAACATGTATGGGAAGTTGCCTATGTGCAGCAACTGCTCTAAATGACTAAATCAGGATAATATTAATCACTGCTACCCACAACACTGGTTTATTGTTGGGTTTAGGTTATTCATGTGTTCTGAAATTTATATGTATCTATTTATGTATCCGTGGTTCGCCCAGCCCTAACAATTCATAGTAGAAACTTGAAATTTTGCACACACACTCCCTTTAGTTTTTAGGGAAAACGTTTTTTTGTCTTTTAAAAATTCCCTCCCCAAAATAGGTTTTTAGTGGGGAGGTTCAATATGCAATGTAAGTTTATGCTAATTTGGTCACTAGTTTTTGCCCACTTTTTTAGTGACCTTTTTAGTGATCACAGTCCAACAAAAGGCGAGTGAAGTAACTTATTCATTGATCTCTTCTTTTTCCAACTTTTTAATTGATCACCCTCAACACAGCGTACATGGGTGGCAGTGATTTCCCTTGGAATGCTAGTTGTATATAATTTTTGTTTTTGTTTATTAAACCTTCAATTGACCAAAGTTACATAAAATCTTTTGCCCTTGAGTTTATCTACATAAACCTGTTTAATTGAACCTCAATTTTCAAATTGAATTTCGGGGTGCTTAAAATCGTGGGGCCCACGGGCAACTTCCCAATGTACCCATGCAATAAGGCAGCCCTGATCTGAATATGTCTTTTACCTTATCGGATAGGATGACTATCAACAGTGGTGGCGGTGATTCATGATTTCCCTTCGAATGCTAGTTACTTTTTGTTTTCATTAAATTTTTTATGAATTTATAAGCTTACCCTATTTTCAGTCTGGGATATTTTTATTGGCTGAAGAGCCAAAGAGAATTGTACAGATGTTTCTTTTGTTTTTCACTCAGTGTGTTACAA
>VCCN01004562.1:1288581-1299613 GCA_006491835.1 Architeuthis dux | reverse complement strand
ATGTTTTGATGTTCTATTCATAGACAGGAGGAGATTAAATGCCCCAGCCATATTGTTACGTTTTAGCTGAATGTTTGTCAAAATGGTTTTCAATTCTTCTCAAAAGTCGTTTCAGGTTAGGATCAATATTCCAATCTGTAACTTTCCATCTTTGTAATTGAAGAGCTTTCCTCAAGAACCAGAACTCTCAAAGCAAATCCATTCCTTGCCTGAACATTAATATGGTACTTTGGATGATTTCTGCATTCCTCCCAACACTTAAGTCCCTGGGGCGTGCAGTCTTGCAGATCGAGCGTATTTCTTTGCAGCTTAAAGCTGAATTTTCCAGATATTGACTCAGAAAAACCTTTTTAACAAAGAAAGACAGAATCTATTGAATCAGAATCAAAATGAATGGAATAAAGAATCAAACTTAGAAACTTGTGATTCTATAAAGAGGGAAATGTTCTTTTAAAATCAAAGGAAAGTTTTATTATTCTGAGTTCTTGAGGGATTCTATTTATAACCACCAAGTGGGTATTGCAGATTTTACAACATGACATACGTATCTCAAGAAGTTGTGTTTCAGTTCTTGAGGGATTCTATTTATAACCACCAAGTGCGTATTGCAGATTTTACAACATGACATATGTATCTCAAGAAGTTGTGTTTCAGTGCTCCAACTAGTCAGATATACCTCTGCTGCTCATGGATATTTTGTTTATTTTTGGTGCTTTTTTTTTATTTTCCAGACAGTTAAATGTTAAAAAGAGCTAAAAGTTCTCCTATGGGGAAATTTTGGAAGCAGAAAAAGAGTCATCAGTCATTATCGATTTAAAAACCAATGCCATTCCGAAATCCGAAAGATTATTTTTCTGAGCTCTTGAGGGATTTATATCCACCAAGTGGTTATTACAGATTTTACAACATAACATGTATACCATTATTATTATTATCTACCCTTCATTCTTCCCAGATTTCTCTCGACACCATATTTATTATTGTCTTTACACTTGCTGTAGTAGCAGCAGAAATATTATTGCACAGAGAGAGAGAGAGAGAGAGAGAGAGAGAGAGAGAGAGAGAGAGAGAGAGAGAGAGAGGGGGGGAGAGAGAGATAATGCATTTAGTTTATTGAAGACTTGGGATGTTTCTTGAAAGTATTTAGAAACAGGTCTGGTTAGTCACTCAACAGAAACCGTCACATGACCAATGTCTTTTGGCATCATGCCATGTTGAGGGTGATCAATTAAAAAAATTTGAAAAAGGGGTGATCAATGAATAAGTTACTTCTCTCGCCTTTTGTTGGGCAGTGATCATCAGAAACTAAGGGGTCAATTTAGTATAAACTTACATTGCAAATTGAACCCCCAACTAAAACCCTATTTTTAGCGGGGAACAAAATACATTCTTTTAGACATATTAAGGAGTAAATGTTTAAATTTTCAGCCCTCTAGCTCCATTGGTGCGGCCTATATGTGTGATACATACATATATACATAGCTAGCCAGACCAGCTTAAATAAAACAAACACAAACTAAGGAACCAATTCAGCATAAACTTACATTTAAAATTGAGGAGAGAGGTAGGATTTTCAAAAAACAAAAAATCAGTTTTTTCTAGACATAATAAGAAGCAAATGTTTAGATTTTCAGCCCTCTAGCTCTATTGGTGCAGCCTGTACGCACAATAAATACATACATAGCCAGCCATACCAGCTTAAAAGAATGAAGAGACCTATGTTGACAGTTTTGTGTTGATGATTTCTAATATGTTCCTTTCAACGGAGCCCGAATTCCAACATTCCAATCTCATAGTCCCCAGTGACTAATCAGAATCATACCCAACAGTGACCCTCAGTAACTAGCCTGAATATCACAATACCTCCAAAAGTTCTCTATGAATTTCAATGGCATTTTGTGGGCAGGCAATTGGTTACAGGAGAAGTGATTAAATTCGGGGGCAGATCCCAGAATTTTTCTATCCCCTGCATTATAGCTATATGTCTGTCCACACAATATATCCAAAAGTTTTCAATGAATTCTCAATAAGCTGTGGGATAAGTAAGAATAGGTTAAATTTTGCAGTGGATCCAGGGATTTTTTCAGTTGAGAGATATTCTTTTATACATTTGAGTATTCATTCATGTTTGTCCATACAATAACTCCAAAAGGTCTCAATGAATTTCAATGACATTTTGTGGAAGAGTAAGCCATGGGATAAGGAAGAATTGATCAAATTTTGGAGCAGATCCAGTAATTCTTTTACCTCCCCTGCATCTTAGCTATATATGAACTGATTTTCATTCAGTCTTTAATGATAACGGTGTTGGCAGGGGCATGTGCTTTCTAGTTAATCACTGCTACCCACAACAGACCAGTTTAAACACTGTTGCTGGGTTCAGATTATTCATGTGTTCTATCTATCTATGTATCCGGATTTCGCTCAGCCCTAACCATTCATAGTAGAAATTTGAAATTGTGTACACACATTCCCCTCAATGATTAGGGAAAATGCTAGTTTTTGTTTTTTGAAAATTTCCCTTCAAAATAGGGTTTTAGTAGGGGGTTCAATTTTCAATGTAAGCTTATACAAAATTGGTCATTAGTTTGTGCCGGCTTGTTTTTTGAAAATTCAGACAACTTTTTAATTGATCACCCCCAACACAGTTATATGGGTGGTGGTGATTCATAATTTCCCTTGGAATGCTAGTTGCCTTTTTTTTCTTTAAATCATGAATTTATGGTTCAAACCATGCTGGTAGCCTTTTCATCAAGGTAACTTAATTTTACCAGCTCCACTGAATTTATGAGGTAGAAAGAAGGATATATGGTTGATGGTGATTCATAAGTAATTTTTATCTTCACTTTGTAAACTTGGAACTCTTCAACTGTCTTTTTTGATCAACACGTGTAATCTTCTTACATGAGAGACTATAAAGCTGGGATTAGGTGGTAGCAGGTAGACACGGCTTGATGCAACTATCTGTGGGGTCTGCTAAGTGGAGAAGGAGGTAAATATTTCCATCATTTGTTAGAAACCGTCAACCAAATCTGTCAACATAGGTTTCTTCAGTTTTCAAGTTGGTCTGGATGGCTGGCTGGCCTGCTATGTATCTCTCTATGTATGTATCGCACGTACTTCAGCAATGGAGCCAGAAGGCTGAAAATTTAAACATTTACTCTTTATTATATAAAAAAAAGTTTTTTTCATTCTTTTAAACTTACCTCCCTTATAAGGTTTTTAGTGGGGGGTTCAATTTGCAATGTAAGTTCATGCTAAATTGGTCCCTTTATTTTGTGTGCGGAGGCATTCACGCTTGTTTTTTTTTAAAATTCTGACTTTTTTAGTGATCATTTCCCGACAAAAGGCAAGGGAAGTAACTTATTCATTCAGCCCTTTTTCCAATTTCTTAATTCATCACCCCCAACACGACATGCTGCCAAAAGACATTGGTCACTTGACGGTTTCTATTGAGTGTCTAACCAGACCTGTTTTTTATTAGAATAAAACATTGTCAAGCATTATTAATTTTCAAATAGTATTTTCTTTCATCTGAAATTTTTTAGTTGCTTTTCATCGCAACTTAATCAAACCGTCCGTCTATGTTGGTGGGGAAAAGAGCTCAGATCAGAAATAAAGTACAAAGAATGAGTTCTAAGCAAGACTCATATTCACGTTCCTTTTACCTATGTTGTTTTCACACTGCCGTAGAATTAATAATGCTTGACAATGCTTCATATAATAAAAAAACAGGTCTGGTTAGTCTCTCAATAGAAACCGTCATCTTTTGTCAGGATGCCATGTTGAGGATGATCAATTAAAAAATTTGAAATAGGGGTGATCAATGAATAACTTACTTCTCTCGTCTATTGTTGGAACACTAAAAAGTCTGAATTTTCAAAAAACAAACGTAAACGACGGGCACCAACTAGATGACAATTAGCATAAACTCGCATTGTAAATTGAATCTCCCACTAAAAACCTATTATGGGGGGAATTTTCAAAAAACAAAAAAAAGGACATCTAGGCATAATAAGGAGAAAATGTTAAAATTGTCAGCCCTCTAGCTCCATTGGTGCGACCTGTACACATAATACATACACGCATTCTGGACCGACTTGAAAACTGAAGAAACCTATGGTGACAGTTCTAGTGACAGTTATGGTTGACAGTTTCTAATATCAAGTTATTTACTGAACTTCATTTAGTCTGGCACAAAGCCAAATGGGTGGGAATGGGGTAGGCAGTGACGTATCTAGGGTGTGGCAAGTATGGCACGTGCCACGGGCGCTACTTGAAGTGGGGACTACTGAGCAGTTTCTATTAAAGTAAGACAAGCCATACTCGGAGAATGTACAGCTCTGATTCTGATATACAGCAGCTAAGAAATGAAGAAATTATGAATTGCAGAATGTTGTTATCAAATCAGGCAAACATGAAAGTATCAAGACCTAAAGAGCTTCTCAAATTCATTGTTAAGTATGGATATGAGAGCTTCTCAAATTCATTGTTAAGTATGTATATGAGAGCTTCTCAAATTCATTGTTAAGTATGTATATGAGAGCTTCTTCCCCAATCTTTGCATTGCTATCAGTGATGGTGCTAGGTCTGATTGCACACACCCTGCAGATTTTTTTAGGTTATTTTTTTTTAGATTTTTCGGGGTTCCTCAGACATATTGCACCTCCAGCGCTCCGGCACCCTCCCCGCAGTTGCGGGGGTAAGCGGGACCCACACGCAGACTCTGATTGTTATTCAGATAATTCTTACCATTGTAGATTCCCTAGCTAGTTGTGAGAGATTATTGGGCAAGTTAAAACAAATACTTTCAATTTTGAGAGCCTCTATGGATCAAGACAGTCTCAAAGCCACCCACATATGTAGATTAAATGAATACATTAAAATAGACCTTGTATAATATAAGTTTATGGAGTCCTCATAGATTGCTCACCAACTTTGTTTTCCTACCGTAACAAAAATAAAAAGAACAATGAGAACAATCCTCATCAAATTTAGGGGAGTAAAAATTAACATTCTCCTGCAGTGATTTCAAATCACAACCAACTGATTGGCAGGCAGGTCTCGTGGCAACAGAGCTAAATTGACAATTCTTATGTATATGTTGAAAATTTATGTTAGAAATACGCAAAGGCTTATTTCATTCTAATAAACAAATACATTTTTACAAAAAGAAATATACAAAAGTTGCAATAATCATCTTCAATCAGAATAGAAGTAGGAGTAGAGTTTGACCCTGCAGCAACCAGACATGTTTGTTTTCTTTTTAAGTAATTAAAAAAAAGGAAAGGTTCTTTTTATTAGCCTTCATTGAAGAATGGACTTCATTTCAATGTGCAACAATTATGTCAAGAATAGAAAGAAACAATGACAAAAGGGAAGATAACAAGACTGGCTGCTGCAGGGTCAAACTCCACTCCTACTTCTATTTCAACTGAAGATGATTACTGCAACTTTTGTATTGTATATATAATCAATTTAAAAAATTATAAAAATACATATTTCTTTGTATAAATGTATTTATTTATTAGAATGAAATAAGCCATGTGTATGATAAATTTTCCCTTATATCTAAGACTTGTCAATTTAGCTCAGTCAATTCAAATAATGGTAGGGGAGTGTGAATTTTACATATCGTTTCACAACCCTAATTTTGATGAGAATTATTCTTGTTCTTGTTGTTCTTGTTATGGTAGGAAAACCAAGTCAACTCCAGACTTTGAACTGGGGAGTTTGGCAAAAATGAAGAATGGACTTCATTTCAATGTGCAACAATTATGTCAAGAATAGAAAGAATCTATGACAAAAGAGATGATAACAAGACTGGTTGCAGCAGGGTCAAACTTCACTCCAACTTCTATTCTGAATGAAGATGATTACTGTAATTTTTGTATTCTATATATAATAAATAAAAAATGATAAAAATATATATTTTGGTGAGGATTATTCTTGTTACGGTAGAAAAACAAAGTCAACTCCAGACTTTGTACTGGGTTTTGACAAAAATGAAAGAAAGTAAAAATGGCTCATTCAATTTCCAGCTAAAGAAGCTTTTTTTGCCCAAGGACGTAACGAATGCAATACAAAATGTAATTCATTAAATTATCTAAACAAAGAAAAGAAAAGAAAAATAGGTGAAAGAAAATAAGAAATAACAGTTCTGGTTAGTCTCTCAATAGAAACCGTCACATGACCAACATCTTTTGGCAGCATGCTGTGTTGGGGGTGATCAATTAAAAAATTGGAAAAAAAATGTGATCAATGAATAAGTTACTTCTCTCGCATTTTGTTGGGAAATGATCACTAAAAAAGTAAGAATTTTCAAAAAACAAGCGTGAATGCTGCCGGACACAAACTAAGGGACCAATTTAGTATAAAATTACATTGCAAATTGAACCTTCCACTAAAACCTATTTAGGTGGGGAATTTTCAAAAATCAAAACAACCATTTTTTTCTATACATAATAGTGCAAATGTTTAAATTTTCAACCATCTAGCTCCATTGGTGTGGCCTCTACTCACGATACATAGAGTATCGCCCATAAATAAGTACATCCCTACCATTATTGTGGTATCATATCATAAATAATACCTGATAATATCTGTTTTGATTGTGTAATATTCCACTAGAAATAATAAAATCCTGCTATGTTTGGTCTAGAAGACAATTAACTTTCTATTAAATTAGCCAGACCAGCTTAAAAACTGAAGAAACCTATGTTGACAGTTTTGGTGACAGTTTTGGTTGACGATTTCAAAAATGAAACGAAGCAAAGATGGCTCATTCAATTACCAGCTAAAGAAGGACGTAAGGAATGCAATACAAAAACGCAGAAAAGAAAATAAGTAATAAAAAGTCATCAGTGTCTTTTTCGTTTACTCAAACAGATTCTCAGGAAGAAGTTCAACAGGACGTACAGTGAAACAATTTATGAATTCTCTCGCACACACATGCAAACCTAGATAGGAACACACACAGAGATACACTCAGCTAAATGAACACACAAATATATAAATATATTGAAAACATATATATACATTATGTCTGTAAACATGATTGTGCACAATTTTATATTCTATTTATATATATACATATGATAATTATAAAGACATTTTTAATTGGGAACCTATATTTGCTCAACACCAGTGTGAGAGCGATTGCGAAATGAGTGACCTAAATCATGTAAATAAATAAAGAAACAAGCGCTGTGCGGGGATCGAACCTGTATCCACCTTGGAAGTAGCTTCATACACAGGCTCTGCTCTTACCACTGAGCTCAAGGCCCTACCCATGGAAGGCAGGTGCTCTGAAATGTACACATCGCTAATTTCTCTATTTCACAATTGTTTTTATGGCACAAATATACTTGTGGTTTCCTATACCGACAGTATGAAATTCAGAGAATGGATAATTTTATATCCGACAGAATATGATAATTATAAAGATTTTTAGTTGGGAACCTATATTTGCTTGACACTGGTGTGAGCGATTGTGAATTGAGCACCATGTCCACCTTGGAAGCAGCCTTATATGCAGGCCCTGCTCTTACCACTGAGCTAATGGCACTACTCATGGAAGACAGGAGCTCTGAAGATTACACAAGCATGTTTTAGAACAACAATCCAAGACATCATGATTTAAGTCAATGTTGTGACGTGATTTCAAATCTCCTAAATGATATTTTTTCAAATCTGTATTACATCTGAGGGTTATCCACTGATGAGTGTCAGACGAAAGAAGCTTTTCAGGAATTATTTTGTCTTATTTTGTCATATTACATGTCTGGTTAAATACGATGGACAAGGAACATTTTTTTATTAAATTGTTCTTGTTTCTGCACAAGAGAACATATGCTTGGATGCATAGAGTATAATAGTTGTCCAAAAGTTTTATTATACCTAGTGCTTTTGGCTAAACAATTAGCCATTTTCAAGGTCTTTGGCAATTCCACAATTATTTTAGCCACAGTGTATTTGGCTTAATCATTAATATGCTGATATGATGTGATGGGTGCTGGGAAAAGTGAATTCTAAGTTGGGAGGGGTTTCAATTGCAATATATATATATGTATGTATGTATGTATGTATGTATGTATGTATATTCAAAGGTGGAACAATAAGTCTTTGGCCTGAAAAAGTTATTAGCTGAATTTTGATCTGAAATTTCCACTGTTTAATTTTTGATGTTATTAATGGAGAAACATTGGGTTAAGTGCATTGACAAGAAACACGCTATCGTGAGATGAGTAATCCCGTCTGTGGCAACAAACAGATTAATTGCAAGTCTGATGCCAAATCTCTCTCAGAGTTTAGAATTAAGGTGCCACAGCTTCAGTTGAAGAGATGTAACTAAGTACAAACGGGCGTATATTTAGACCATCAATAAGTTGAAATGATGGCATGGTGGAATTCAGAGATTGGATTCAATTTACTCAACACATATGTAAACAGTTATTTGCACATGGCTTCCATTAAGAAGAAAATGGGGCGACTTTCGTTTTTTTTCTTCTTTTATAAACAAATCATTTAAATTTAGATACAAAAAAAAGAAATAAAGAAAAAACATTTTTTGACTAATTTTTGCATGCTGAGAGCTAAACTTAATAAATAGTAACAAGTCTGCTTAGTCACTCAATAGAAACTGTCATGTGACCAATGTCTTTTGGCAGCATGCTGTATTGGGGGTGATCAATTAAAAAATTTGAAAAAATGGTGATCAATGAATAAGTTACTTCTCTCGCCTTTTGTTGGGTCGCGATTCACTAAAAAAGTCCCAATTTTCAAAGAACAAGTATGAATGCTGCTAAGGGACCAATTAGCATAAACTTGCATTGTAAATTGAACTCTCAGTAAAAAACAATTTGGGGAGGAAATTTTCAAAAATCAAATATATATTTTAGACATAATAAGGAGTAAATGTTAAAATTTTCAGCCCTCTAGCTCCATTGCTGTGGTGTGTATGTGCAATGCATACATATATATATATATATAGCCAGCCAGACCAACTTAAAAACTGAAGAAAACCTTGGTAACAGTTTTGGTTGACGGTTTCCAATGAACAATATTTTTGTAAATCTAGATATGTCTTTTTGCCCGAGTGTTTCTTTTTCTTCTTTTACAAACAAATTGTTTAAATTTAGATCTCAGAAAAAAATAAATAAAAAAGGAAAACATTTTAGATCTCAAAAAAGCAGAGCAAAAATAAAATAAGTTTTTTAACTAATTTTGCGTGCAGAGAGCTAAACTTAATAAGCAGAAACAGTTGCAAGTTTAAAATAGGTGAAGTGGATATTTGTAATTGCACAGTTTTTTTTTGTAAGTTTAGATTTAGGTCTTTTTGCCCAATTGTTTTCATTGAGCTAATCAGTATTAGAGATTTTCTTATCTTTCTAGGGAATCTGACAGTAGCATCTGAAAGGCCTCACCATAGAGCAATGTAATACTTTCAACCACAATTTGACAGCACAATTATTTGTTATCTTATTATCATCATCAACACTTCCATGTTATTTTCATGCAACAACTTCTTGGAGGCTATTGCTGGTGAGTTTCTTCCTCGCTGGGTGCTACATAAATGTAGTCTTGTGCTAAAGTTTCCCTACTTCAACATGAATCTTTAACAATTCAATTCATCTTTTAAAATAGAGTAGAGGTATCGATAAGTTGAAATGAGGGCATGGTGGAATCGGGAGATGGGTTCAATTTACTCAACACATATGTAAACAGTTATTTGCACATGGATTCCATTAAGAAGAAAATGGGGCGACTTTCGTTTTTTTCTTATTTTACAAACAAATCGTTTAATTTTAGATCTCCCAAAAAAAATACCAAAGTTAAAAAAGAAAAAGATTTTAGATCTCTAGAAATAAAGAAAAAATGAAAGAAATTTTTAGACTAATTTTTGCGTGCAGAGAGCTATAAACTTAAACGGAAGCAGTTGAGAATTTAAATAGACAAATTTTTTGTAAATCTAGATATGTCATTTTGCCCAAGTGTTTTCATTGAGTTAATCAGTATTAAAGATTTTTTTTCTAGGAAAGCTTGCAAATCATTTAATTTTAGATTTTTAAAAAAGCAAAGAAAAAAATTAGAGAAATATTTTGACTAATTTTTGCGTGCAGAGAGCTAAACTTAATAAACAGAAAAAGTTGATAATTTAAAATAGGTGAAGCGGATATTTGTAATTCCTCATTTTTTTGTAAATCTCTTTATGTCTTTTTGCCAGAGTATTTTCATTGAGTTAATCAGTATTTGAGATTTTCTTATCGTTCTAGAAAAGCTTGGAGGTGCAAGTGGCCTAGCGGTTAATGGCACAGAAAATGGATTCAGCAAACCGAATTCAAACTCCGACTGGAAAAGTTTGCATTCACTTCACACTAATGCCCTTAGGAAAAGCATGAATCCAAAATAATTGCCTCATGTGTCGTGCAACACAGGAGCAACTGAGTCTAGAGAAGCTTGCAGTAACATCTGAAAGCCCCCACCATAGAGCAATGGTAAACAAGCTGATCTCAAAAGGCATTGTATGTGAGTTCATTCTTTTCTATGCATTCCATAAATCTAGCCTTGTGCCAACATTGGCTTTTCAGGCCATAAATATTATACTATTAATCTGCTTGTTTGTATGTACAACCGTTACACTTCCTGATTATTATTCATTCTCTCCTCATATCCATGTGCTGGACATTTAGGCAGCCGTGGGCGGAGGTCACAGATTTGACCCCCACAGGTGTTGAAAGTTATAAACAGGATTTCGACCCTGACTGCAGATGGCAGGCTGGAAAATCTGTGTGGGCGTTCGGAGACGCCCTCGGAGAGGCAGGCAGCAGCTGGGCCTGAGAGCAGTTGGGAACAGTCTGTCGGCTATCATTATCTCTCTCCCACTCTTCATTCTCTGCCACAACACAATGTATCTTATGAAATAAAAATATATCCTCATATTTTATAAACAAGTTTCGAATGTTATGCTTTCAGTAACAACACAAGGGAAAGGTTAAGTATTTTAATAAGGGTAGGAAGAGAGAGAGAGAGA
>VCCN01004562.1:1118120-1135852 GCA_006491835.1 Architeuthis dux | reverse complement strand
AGTCACAAAATATCGGCCCGAGCTGGTCTCTAGAGTAAATATATACACCTCTCCCAACTTCTTGACAGATGTAAATAATGGTTAAAAGATTTTCCTCTCTTATCCAAGAGAGGGCTGAAACTTACGTTCAAATCCATCATGGCAAATGTAATTGAAGGAATGTTCAAAGGTTTCAAGAATCTTTCTCAATTCCCCTTTGTTTTCCATGCAATTATATAATTCTTCTTCAATGCATTCTTCAAAACTGTGGAATAATCTGGAATAGAAAATAATTATAGTATATAAAATTAACCCTCCATCATGGAAAAGACCTTTGACAAAGCCATAACCTTTGCCAAGAATTATACAAAAATAATGGACCAAGATATCGGGATAATTAAACACTGAAGATGAAACCATGGCAAAACCTGGACTAAGATAAGAAGGACAGTAATAACTTGTTCAATGTTCCATTGGGTTCGTTTGACTCAGGACAATTATCAGACAATTGGCCTATATGTTTTACATCTCAGTAGATTCATTGATATAGGTGATATGGGTTTATAGTAGTTAAGGATAGCAATGGGCCCAAAACTAATAGACTACAAAAACAAATTACTAGAGCGCTTAGAAGCTTAGGGTAGATATTACCTCTAACATTAAAATAGCAAATTTTCTAGACCTAACCTTAATAATAATACATACAACCCGTTTTTAAAAGATAACCAGAATCCAATATACATCAACACTAAATCGAACCACCCACCAGCCATAATTAAATAATTACCTAAATGTATAAACATCAGAATATCCAATAACTCATCAAACATTGAAATATTCAATGAAGTTAGGGACACCTATAGTAAAGCACTAAAAAACAGCAGCTTCAATAGCACACTAAACTTCTCAAATGTGAAAGAGAAAAATACAAGAAATAGAAATAGGAGGTGTATTTGGTTTAATCCACCTTTCTGCAAACTAGTTAACTGCAACTCGGGAAAATATTTTTAAATCTAATAGATAAGCACTTCCAAAAGGCAACCCACTAACAAAATTTTAAACAGGAATACCGTAAAAAATACAGCTGTACTAGTGACATGGCCAAATTAATCAACATACACAACAAAAAAATACTAGAGCAACACACTAACAATAAACAAAAGCCATTAAATAAATGCAACTGCAAAACAAACAGTTATATGCTGCCTACATAAACAATGTTTAATTAGAAACATAGCATATAAAAGGCCAAAATCTCCACAATAGAAAAACCTGATACCATCAAACACTATATCGGGGCCTCAAAAAGCAAATGGAAAGAGAGGTATGCCAACCACAAAATGACCTTCTCACAAACTAAGTAAAAACTCAGCACATCACTGTACAAATATGTTTGGGAAATAAAAGAAAACAGACTAACCCACAAATCAAATCTTAGCCTACACTCGTCCACGGACAATCTAAACGTGAAATGCTGAGGGAAGATTTAGAATCCTGAATTTTAGAAATAGGGCTAATCTACTCAATCAAAATTCTTTCACAATGTTGCCATAAGGATGCATTCAAACTAAAAGTAGTAGAATAAAGTAGAAAATATCATATATACACCTTAAATAGATTTAAATAAACAAATATGAATAGATAAACAATCAAAAGAATAAGATCAAAATCATAACTAAAAGTTGACAGATTAGTTAGCCCTTGGGGCAGCCCAATCTTGACTGTTAGAAATACATCCTTAATGTATTACCACACGATAAAATCTATGAGATTGGAAATAACCCCTAGAAAATAGTGAACAGCAAGTATAAATTCCCCTAGACGTTAAAAACATATATAAATGGGAATTACATTCTCACATGTAATCCGATAAGCAGTAATTATATCCCATCAAAATTAAATTAAAAATAAAAATAAAAATTAAATTAATATAAAGAATTAAAGAAATACAAATAATTTACTGTGCCTCCTTTAAAACAAATAAAAAGAAAAAATGATGGCCAAAGAAATGTAAGGTGAGGAATAACTATCTAAAAATAGATTACAGTAGTAAACCCAAACCCAAGCCTATGGCCAGGTCAAAGAGGAAGAAAAGATACCAATTCCACCATCCATCCAACAGACCATACCAAACAAAATAGCTGTACCCTCTACCCTGTTACTAGTCTGAAGAATGTGATCAAACTTTACGGTGTTGACCCGAGTTTTAAAGTTGCGATTATAAAAAGCAACTGAAAAATTAAGATGAAGGTGAATAGTAGTATAAAAAAAATTAATAATTATTGTTTATAAACATTGCAATACTGCAGTACATACACACACAAAAGTATGTGTATTTGAGGTCGAAGTTAACTGGGACCATATGGTCCCCTTGCATATTCAACTCTTAAATTCATTCTAGTAATAAAAAGTGATTCAAGGGGAGTAACTTCTGATTGAAGTTACCTCCCTTGCACTTTTTAATAATTTCAAAAAAGATTTCTTTACTTCAATTCACAGAAGAGTTCCATTTTTTTTATCCTAGTCATTGAAGAGTTCCACAACAGTTATAAGTGGGCCATAAAAGTTAAAGGGGGCCATAGATTGAAATAATATTAAATGAATTTTTCTGTCTATCTGTTTGTGTTGAACCTGAGAAAAGCTCTTATGGGGCCATGGACAAAAAAGGTTGAGAATGATTGGTTGAAGTCATGAATGACCATTTGGAATGAGGAGAAGGGACTCTTTTTTTTAAATAAACAAATTGGATGAAATTATGGGTCTTTTTTGTTAGTACCCACCAAATGTTAATGTCCATAATTTTGAAGTATGGAAGCCTAAAAAGAAGTGCGTCTGTCTCTTAAGAGACAACACCCATTGTAATATAAACGGCCAATGGTGAAGTCCCAGTTTCCATTGCATGTGTCAGCTTAGTGATCCTTGTAAGTTTCAAGTCTGGTCAAGACCAGGACTTTATTCTTACAAGTTTTTATGACCACCCCCTTGGCAGGATGCAAGTCCACCAAAGGCTTAGTTCTAACCCAATCATACAGTTTCAATTTGCTGCTGTGTGCACAGGGAAATTTGTCCTAATGAAGAGTTTTCCACGCTCTTCGTTCATACCGGGAATAGAACCAGAACCTTCTGTGTGTAAGGCAGACATGCTAACCATTACACTATCCGAGCAGACTTAAAAAAGAAGATTAATTTGCATTTTCTTTTTCTCACTACTAGAAACTCAATTTGTGGTGTTAGTTTGGGGTCTTGGAGAATTAAAACATGTCAACCTTTCTCCAGAATGGTCAGTTTTGCATATCGTTTTAGTTGGGTTCCAGATCAGTAAAGTTGTCAGATTTTTGCTGCTTTACCCAAAGAAGAGGTTAATGCTCTCTAAAGTTTGAAATAAGCAAAAAAAATAATACAGGGCATAGCATTTGGGGTCTTTTTTGTTAGTCCCTATCAGACCAAATTTTCATTAGCTTCCCCAAGGGTTAGGGGTTAGAGTGAGGGTTTTCGTTTTTGGGACTAACAGAAAAGACCCAGAATTTTGGGTCTTTTTCAGCGAGGAAAAGTAAATGCAACTTGGGTGGGCAATCACAAAGAAAATGCAAAATCAAATTTGAAAATAGAATGGTAATACCAAGAATTTTCTCATCCGCCTGTGTTCATCTTTTTGGTTAATTTTTCTTGTTTAAGCACAAGAGAACGTATGTTCGGATTCAATTTATATAAATATTGTCCAAACGATATATAGCATCGAGCGCTTTTGACTGTGCTTTCAGTCATTTTCAAGAATGAAGGATTACTGCCCAAATACACAATAAATACAAATGTATACATCAGATTTTGTATAGTCTGGTAGAAAACCACAATTGTGAAATGGTCAGTATATACCAGGGTGAAGCCAGGATTTTGAGCAGGGGGTGGGGTCCAAATGGAAAAAATTATTTTTTCAAATAAATACAAGAAAAAGAAAACAAATTTCAAACACCAAAAACAAGAAAGTAATATGTGAGCCAGCATTTTTCACTTACATTTGAGTTGTAGCTCTTTAGCGCTAGAATTGACAAAGTAAAGATAAAAGTAAATAGATTTACCACAGAACCAATAAATAAAAAAATTCATAAAGAATTATTAGATGAAAAACAAAATAATAAATTTTTGTTTTAAGGTTAATTTGTGATTACTTGGGATTATCTGAGGTTTTTTTTTTTATTTATGAAATATCTTTATCTAGATATTAAAAATTTTTATTTTATTTGTACTTCAACCAAATAAAGGAGGAGGGGTTCCAAACCCCTTGGACCTTCCTCCTGGATCTATGCCTGATATATACCTTGATTAACCAAATATGTTCCACTTTTTTATTTCGTTATCAGGAAAGGTAAAACATAGTTTTTATTAATTAATTCTAATTTATTAATTATTGAAAGAAATATACCTTTATTTAAAATATGCTATGCCAACATTTATAGAAAACAATCCTTTAAAGAACATATGTAATTCAATCAAAAATATAGACACTTTCTTTAGTTTATGTAACAAGTAAACAATCTGAAAGAATACAAAATAAATATGGTACTACCGGTTCTATTAGATTTAGATCTTTTTCATAAAATATGCATCCAATTTTGACTGCTTTGCCTTCTTTTTACGAACCTCTAATTCTTTGCCATAACAATTAAGTGCTACCATTACAGATCTTTTAACTTTTTCATGCTTCATTCAAAATTTGGTGAAAGTCTCTTAAAGCACGAGTTATTTCCCCTTTTTCCGTGATTTTTAGTTGTGAGGGTGCTGCAATATTATTAAGCTTTGTTATAATGATGTTTCGTTCACCGAGGAATTGTAAAACGAGGTATTGGTGTATAAGAAAATTGACAAATAAATGTATATACCTACATGTATAAATATTTCTGCATTTGCCATACTTTTCTAAACCAATTCAACAATATAAGATTACATTTCCACTAATTAATAATTTTTCCTTTTTACAATAATCTTTATGATTTTTTAAAATCAATGCTTCTATGTCCTAAGTATCCAACACATCAAAATGAAGTACTTGAGGCCAGCTTACCTGCTCATATATCTCTGACAATGTCATGCGTAATTGTTACAAGACAGTAGCAGTCATTCTTGCCACCTGGTGGTGGTCATAATGTTTTGGCTCATCAGTGTATTAAGTGAAAATACAAAGTGATGGATTTATTTCCTATAAAATACTTTTAATATTAAAAAACAGACTTTGTTTGATAATTTTAGAGCACTTTGTAATTATCCTGAAGTTGTGGGAAGAAAGAACCAAAGTATGTGTTTATAGACTTCTATTGTAAAATGTCAGTTCATTTCAAAAGTATATTTTTTAGTTATTACATATACGCAATCTCTTATCCAAAATTTTGTAAACTGAAACGCTCTGAAACGCATGGAAAAAAATGTTTGGTTTTCAAAGCTTTTATTTAAAAATAAAAAAAGTACTAAAATATTTTCTTTTAGTGCTTAAAAATAAAAAGAATGTAGCAATGCTAGTCACCTGCCTGAAACACTAGACACTTTTACCTGTTGATCAGCGCTCACTTTTCAGAGGGTCGTCGTGTTCTATCAATAATTACTTTGTTATGAATGGGCACAATTGAATGAAACTTTAGAACCAACCAGAAAAAAAGAGCAGTCTTCACTAAAGCATTTGAACGAACAATTTTATGGTCTATCTTTATCTTATTTATCACAATACAAATAAACTGTAATATTATTGATAGCCTTAATTTACCCCACTCAGTATGAATATTTAAAAAGTTCTCTGCAGAGACATTGCCATTCCCTAACAATTGACTTAATTGTCTACTCTATATATGGTACATGTACTACCATGCCAAATTCGGAAAAATTCCAAATTCCAAAAAGTGTCTGGTCCCAAGGGTTCGGATAAGAGATTGTGTACCTATAACCCAAGGCTATGCTGGGTAGGTCTACTGGTTAACTATAAAGTACGATTAAAAAAATAGAATGAACAAATAATTTTTTCCATCTTTTAGTCAAGCTACTTACTTGCAGAGTTCTTTCATTTGGCCAGGCGTCAGGCTCGTGATGTCCTTTTTGAGAAGATCCTCTGAGCTGATCATTGGTGTCATGGATCGTGTCAAACATATCTTTGCAGTCTCCTCTACGCTTTTGTAACATAATCCTTGAACTCCTGGAAAAGAGAGAAAAACAATTGTACAATTTATTTCTAATATCTGCATGCATATCATATCGTATAGCCATCTTGGTCTGCAGGAGGAAAATCCTGAACTTGGAGAAAAAGGAAGACTCGAAACTTGTTTATAAAAACATGAGGATATATTTTTATTACGTAAGATACATTGTGTTGTGGCGGAGAATGAAGAGTGGGAGAGAGAGAGAGAGAGAGAGAGACAATGAGAGCTGACAGACTGTTCCCAACAGGGGAACTGGCCTGGTGTTTTCCCCCAGCCTAGGCAGTCTGACTCTTTGCTTATCTCTGTCAGTTTTCGACTACACTGTCCGTTTTTTTATGGGCTTTGATACGCCCATGTTGGTGTGTTATTTCCGGGTCTTGTCAACATCCTGTTTTATTTTGACCCTCAACACCTGCTGTATCTGAATCCAACACCATGCCGTTTGGAGTTAGGTTGAGCATCCTGTTTTCGCACACCCACGTATATGCATTTTTCCTGAGGTCACCGGGTCACTTCCACCCAGGTGTTAGCCCGGAAATGACCTCTAGTGGCATTATATCACAAAAATCAGACACTAAAATTAATCAAGTAGCACACGCATCACCACGGAACAAATCCTCATAAGGTACTCTTTGTGATCGGACACTGCCGCCGTCGACTACCAAATTCTCTATTCCAACTCTTCCTTCATCTCTTAATGCCTAGCCGAGATGGTCTCAACTAATTTTCCCCCGCTATTGATCAGGTGTGGCCTTTATAACCCATTAGCTGACATCCGGGTGACTGACTGCAAGCAACTTCAAACATCCGGGCAACAAAGCCATGGCTGTTCCTTTGTCATCTTCCTAAACGGATTAACAGTATCTCCGCTACAGATTTCAATTAAATTTTTGGTCAACAAAACAAATGAAAAAAATCCAATCAGGAAGATTTGGGGGAAAGACTTAGCATACTTGTAAAATCCCATTGATTCTCTAACAGTCATAAGAGTCAAACAAGATATCAAAGTAAATTGTCTTGTTTTTAATAAAAATGCAATTTAAAAATTTTTTTAGTTCAAGTGTCTTTTATTTTTTATTTTTGCAGAACCCAAGGCTTCCGTGAGAGGGCATTCGGAGTTCCACAAAATTTTTATACATTTGTGAAAAAAAGCACTTGACCTCAGAACATTGTTTAGATAATATAAATCTGTACATATACTATAAGCCAGTGTCTGTTGCTTTGTAACACAGAAAACATGTCATGCTATGTTTTTGTTCATATCTGAGAGTGTAGAACAAATACACTCTTCATATTTTGCATAATCCCAAATGATGTCCAAATAGAATGGTATAATTTATATGTTGCTCATTTCAACTAAGTAGGTACAAAAAAACATTACAAATTGTAGCAATGATCATTGACTTTTTTTATAAAAGTCTTAGAACATAAAAATTACTTTTGCATACTTGAAGCAGGTTTTAGATTGTTTTTAATGTTAATTTTTGTCATCCAAAATTAACTTTGATTACATCATGATTGATGTCTGCCAACAGAAAAAAAATTTAACTCTGTAATTAAAAATAAAGGAGCCATTATAGAAATAGGATTTGATTAAAATTAGTTGATTTAATGATTACTGAACCGGCTATTGAAAAAAATATTACTTACTTAAAATATAATGAAAAATACATTTGTTACCAGCAGGTGCCTGATACCTGTCAACTCAGTTCAATTTACAAGCATCTCACGGGACAACTGAAGTATGGATGACCAAAAATGACTAAACCTGATATTAGCCACAACGGCAAAAGTATATTCCCAACATTAAAACACTGTCATGGTTTATGTAGATGCATCTATGCCTATTTATCTGTTAAATTATCTAAGGCAGAGAGTTATACTATTCTAAATCATTCCATTCTCAGAAGAGAAGATTTATTATTTCAGTATTTTTTTTTTATTGTTTTCATATTCGTTTTCCCTTCAAAATATTCAGCGAAAAATTGTTTTCTGGGTTTTTTCTATGCCATGACATACTTAAGGTATGTTATTGTTAGGTATAGCAAGCATGGCACATGCCCTAAGTGTCAGTGAGCAGTGTCTATTAAAGTTAGACAAGCCATTCTCAGATAGTGGAAACAATTCTTTCTTTAGATGTATGATCATGGGTGAGGAGCACTAGGATGGCCAGATTGTTAAACCACTTCCATAAAATCATAAGGTAAAAATACTGTTTGGAGCTCCATGACCACATATATCATCACAGTACCACTGCCCAGTGCCAACAAGACCATTCTCCTGCACAAACTAGGGAGGTAGGCTAGAATTTTGTGCAAAATCTATGAAACAATGTTCTTATCAAAAGTGCCATTTCCTTATTTGTGAGCCTCCATGAATCAAGGCAGACTGTGATCTTGCTCTGCTCTGCTGAATGTAGAAAGAGAAGACACTGAAAAAAAAACTGACTTTTTAGCACATCAAACCAATTTGCATCAGTGAAAGCAACGAAGGTGTACTTTTCATATTGTGTCATAATTTGTTAATTAAAAGATTAACAACCTTGACTTGGTAAAGTTATCTAAAAGATAGGTGCCACCATGTGAGCTGTTTGGACAAGGGCACAATTTCAGTGCTTATCATGGTCGTTATTTTCCATAGATACACCCATTTTTATATTAACTTATTTGCAATGCAACATAAAATGTTTTCTAATATATTTATATTAGAAACTTTCTCAGTGTTTCTTATTAGAATTGATATTTTTAAATAAAACATACATTTTTTTGCCCATCTTAAATATGTAAAGTGAATCATTTTAAGATCATTTTTACTTCAAACCAACAACAATAGATTTCTACAGTAAATTATTCCACTGTTGAAATATCGCAATTCTATAGCAAGTAATATGCAATGATTTTATATAGGACTGTATTTTTTATAGCATATAAGACCACCCTTTTCTTTCCAAAAAAGACTCAAAAGGTAAACGTAATTTTCATTGTCCACTCCTACATTGACCAGAATTTGAGAAGGAGTTTAAAAACCTGGGGGATAAATGAGAGGAATTCAAGGGAATGCATATTTTTCTCAATATTCCCTACAGAAATAAGGAAGAGGAGGGTCTTATATGCTATCAAATACAGTAAATGATAAATGATGCATTATTATAGACGTTATGTTAAACTTGATAAATAAAACACCATAATTATTCAATGCTGAATTGAATGTTATTTGTAAATTCTGGGGAGCAAAACATTTTTTAACTGAGAAAACACACACACACACATATATATATATACTAAAGAAGTCGAAAACAAAAAAGCAAATCTTAACAAATTAATAAATAAAACAACGAGAAAAGAAAGAAGAAAGAAAAACACAAAAAGGATAGTAGAGGCTATCAGTATCAGAAAGGGAAAGAGTTTAAAACACGCCTGATCCGCAGACCATACCGGCAAAAGCAGATGCTTGCACTAAAGGATAAAAATGGCAAAAATATCAAAAATAGGGATTAATTGACAAAGGTAATGGAAGAATACTATGAAAATTTGTACGCCTCAAAAATAAACATACCACAAACTAATAAACCTACAGATACTAGCGATATCCCAGACATAACGGTAGAAGAAGTAATATCAGTACTACGAAATATGAAACTCGGTAAAGCCCCAGGCGAGGATGGCATAACGACAGACCTCATCTTGCACAAAGGACTAGCACAGCTATTCACGCAATGAATAAGAGAAAGAAAAGTTCCTAAGAACTTTTGTCTAGGAATAGTAATCCTACTCCACAAGAAAAGAGATAAGCACAACCTCAGCAACTACTGCCCGATTACGCTACTACCGAACATATACTATTCACAAAAATACTCACAAACAGATTAACAGGGACTCTAGATGAAAACCAAACATGCCAGCAGGCAGGCTTCAGAAGCGGCTACCCGACAATAGATCACCTACATGCAATAAACCAACTAATTGAGACATCCTTAGAATACAACAAAACACTGTTTGGCCGTTGGAGATTATGAGAAAGCATTTGACTCAGTAGAACACACAGCAGTTTTCAACGCAATGCGCAAACGAAAACTACATACAAATTATCAAAAACACTACAAAGATACAAACAAGATAAAGATAGCAAAAGGAGTAAGACAAGGGGATACAGTATCACCTAAACTATTCACAACAAGCCTTGAGAGCATCTTTCACAAAACGATTGGGAGGGAATGGGAATAAACATAGATGGAGAATACTTAAGCAACTTAAGATTTGCCGATGACATTTCTATGATGTCGGAAGCATCCGCTGAATTACAAAACATACTAACCGACCTAAATAGGGAAAGTAAAAAAGTAGGCCTAAGTATGAACAGAACAAAGACAAAGGTAATGTTCAACGATAAAGTTCCCAAAAAGGTCATAAAGATAGGTGAGATTCTAGAAGAGGTTGATGAATACATCTACCTAGGTCAGATAATAAAGATAGAGTAGGATCATGACTGCGAAATAAAACGACGCATAACGATAGGTTCGAAAGCATTTGGTATGAATAGAGACATTCTGAAGAGCACCTTGCCAATGTGCCTAAGCGTAAAGT
This sequence comes from Architeuthis dux, assembly GCA_006491835.1. NCBI lineage: Eukaryota > Metazoa > Mollusca > Cephalopoda > Oegopsida > Architeuthidae > Architeuthis > Architeuthis dux. The sequence goes on along the minus strand of VCCN01004562.1, from coordinate 1,125,111 downwards.
ATACAATGGCTGCATAATACCAGCCATGACTTATGGATGCAAAACATGGATATTAACAAAAACGAGCTGAAAACCAGCTCAGAATAGCACAGAGAGCCATGGATACGCTGTATCCCTGCATACCCCCCTCCATTTCAACCACTGATTAGAATATGAAAGAATCAAGGCACCAACTTGAAAATCTAGCCCCAAGTATTTTAAACATTGCTTTTTGCAGTGGTTCTTGGTAGACAATTGTGCAGATTGTTCCACAAGTACATTTTTGTCTTTAAAAAATGGTGCATTTTTGTCGTCTTTTTAATTTGGGCCATTTTTGAGACCTTGAGGGAATTTTATCAGCTTTCCAGCGGTGTATGTTCCCAATATGTATCTGTTGGGTTTTACAGCCTAAAACGTGAAGCTAAGTATTCAGCATTTTACGATGAAAACTTCAAGTACACAGTCCATATTCTATACATTGTGGAATTAATTTCTGATTGTGGGATATACATATACATATCATTAGAAAGAGAATTTCAACAGCTTTATAACGGTGTATGTTCCCAATTTGTATCTCATGGGCTTAAAAAGTTACAGCCCAAGGCGTGAAGCTAAGTATTCAGCATTTTATGATGAAAACTTCAAGTCCACAGTCCAAATCTATGGATTGTGGAATTAATTCTTGAGGTAAATATATATATTTATATATTTGTATCTGTTGGGTATGAAAAGTTACAGCTCAAAACGTGAAGCTTGTTATTCAGCATTTATGATAAAAATTCAAGCACACAGTCCAAATCTATGGATTGTGGAATTAATTCCTGATGGAGGTATATACATATATATACATTCTTAGAAAGGCGATTTCCCCAGCTCTCGAATAGTGTAACTTGTAAATTTGTATGTGTTGGGCTTAAAGAATTACAGCCAGAAATGTGAAGCTAAGTATTCAGCATTTTATGAGAAAACTTCAAGTACGCAGTTCAAAGTCTATGGATTGTGGAATTAATTCCGAATGGAGTTATGCACATATATCGTTAGAAAGAGAATCTTATCAGCTTTCCAACCGTGTCTGTTAATTTGTATTTCTTGGGCATGGAGAGTTACAGGCGAAAACATGAAGCTAGGTATTCAGCATTTTACAAGAAAAGTCTGAGTACATAGTCAAAAATCTATGGATTGTGGAATTAATCCTTGATGGAGATATACACACATATATATATATATCGTTAGAAGGGTAATTTTATCAGCTTTCCAACGGGCTATGTTATACATTTGGATCTTTTGATCCAAAAAAGCAACAGCCGAGAATGTGAAGCTAGGTATGTAGCATTTTTCAAGGAAATTTTAATTACACAGCAAGATTTCTATGGATTGTGGAATTAGTTCTTGATGCAGGTATACACATATATATATCGTTAGAAAGAGAATTTCATCAGCTTTCGGACTGTGTATCTTGTCAATTTGTATCTTCTTGACTTAAAAAGTCACTCCTAAACATGAAGCTAGGTGTTCAGCATTTTACGAAAAAACTTCAAGTACACAGTTCTAAGTCTATAGATTATGGCATTAATTCCCGATGGAGGTATATACATCGTTTGGGCTTAAAATGTGACAGATCTGAACATGAAGCTGTATGTTATCAATTTGTATCTGTTGGGCTTAAAGAGTTACAGCCCAAAAGGTGAAGTTAGTATTCACCATGTTATGAGAAAACCATACACAATTCACGTTTTAAGCTGTAACTTTTAAAGCCCAATAGATACAAATTGACACCATTGGAAAGCTGTGGAAATTCTCTTTCCAATAATATATATGTATATATCTCCTTCATGAATTAAATCCATAATTTTGTCTATAAAGTATACTTGACACTTCCTTGTAAAATCCTGAAATACCTATAAATTAATGTTTTAGGGTAAAATAAAGTGGATTTTTGAATTCCTCATTTCTGAGTAATCAGATGTCTCAACTGGGAGACGAGATATGAAATTATGTTTTTTTGGTGTATGCTGGCGGCCATTTTGTTTTATGCAAATGAGGTAGTTCTTCCCAACTTTTTTCTTGGGAACATGTTTTTTCTGAAAGAGGATTTTACCTTAAGCTTAATATTCAGGAAGCATTGAACATAAACAAGAAATTGCAGAGTAACAATGTTTTTCCTGTTTCATAAGTAAACAATGCAATTGCAAAATTGCTTGAATATTTCCGCCATTCTTTGATGGCAACAGTAGACTAGTAAAATGATGAATGTTATGAGTCAATTTTCAGTATTTATAATCCATCCATTTTTATCTACTTTGTTGATAGATGTACGCAATATAAAATTAGTACAGTTTGTCGGTCACTCTACACCAACCAGACATAAGTATTAAGTATTGATCAGTACTTGCTACTCGTAATGAATTAAAGATTAGACTTATACTTTACTTGCAGATATAGCCCTGGGGTAGTTGAACCTGTTCGCTGTCAAGTACATTTTTTTAGGTTGTAACTCCTGTGCCAGGTTTTTCTTGTAAAAAATTAATGAAAATAGAAAGTTTTCATTCACTAGTTGTCATATCACCAAAGTCAATATGCAAATTTGTTTTGTTTGCACAAGGAGATGCGGCCATCTAGTGAAAGAATAACACACTATCTGTGGCACTGGACTGATGACTTGCTAAGCTGAGTTATTTTGTCCGTGGGAGCAAATAGGTAGTACCAGGTGTATGGTTTAATTCCTGGTTTGAGCTAACAAGTACTAACAGTGGATATTTATTTCATTATAAGCAACTAGCAGAATACCCATAAAAAATGACAGGATTATTTACGTACAGATCAGCACTTCTCCCTAGGACCAAAGTGTCTCTCCATGGCACTCTCCCTAGGATCAGATTGGAGTATCTGTGTGCCATCTCTAAGATCAAAGTGTCACTCTCCAGCACTTCTGCCTAGGATCAGAGTGTAGTTTAAATTAAGAACTTTTGACAATTCTTTTTTTTAACTTTGATGATTCAGCTTTGATTTGCCAAAAACTTACAATTTGACAGTCAGAATTGAATTTATTTTTTGCTTGGGGTCTGCAACCGGCACCACCACCCCGAACATCACTGCCCGCATCAGATCTACCACATACACCTACTCCATGGAATAGCTCACTCAGTGACCTGACCGAGCAGCTACTACCCACTGTTGACAGCCACCAAACTGTCACCGACCACAAAGGCATCAGAACCACCAAGCCTCGAACTGACCAATGAGCTTAGCAGTAGGAGTCCTGCACTTGACAGCTCACATACTTGTTCGAGACCTTCATTGGCACGGAGACGCTTAAAGCATTTTAACAAAAGGGGACTTAAAGAATGTCATCAGCTTCGATACCCAACGAGGGGGTGGGGATAGACAATATTACTAACACTAACCTATGTAATCATTTCAGCTAACCTGTGCTCACCTTGTATTTGTTTCAGCTGTGTTTCATTGTGAGATGAACATGTCATCTGAATAAACGATATGGAAACTTATCTACTGAAGGCTTTAAAAGCAACAACAGTGCAAACAATAATTGACTTTGGACAAATTCTTTCTTTCTTTTTTTTAATCTGTCCTCTTTAAAATATGTAACTTTCAAGAAAAACTTTTTTAATACATGAAAACTGTTTTCAACAATGTGGCAAATGTATACTTTCAGCAATTACTTAAATTTTTGCCAAGTTTTAATTCAACCGTGGGGATTTGGTGCTACTTTGGATTTCGTCCTAAGGGGGTTTTGACTGAACCCTGGGTGAACCATACGCAAGAGAACTACTAATTATCTCTCTTTTAAAAAATTCACGTATCCTCATGTTAGTAGTAATTGACAGTGTGGAAAATGAAAGATTGAGAAGACATGTGTTACATCTCAAAATTTATTATTAAGATAAAACTTTATGCATTTTGCCTTATCACAGGCATCATCAGAAGCTGCAGTACAAAAAATTGTGGAATCAGCAACCCGTTACATGTTGAGGGCAAAATAAAAATGGATAAATGAGAGCTGAAAAAACATATCCTCATGTAAAGTAATACTTTATTTGATTACTTTGTAAAACTTGGTATCTAACCTCTGAAATGTAGATAAAAATAGATAATGATAGTAGTAAAATACAAAAAATAAACAGATAGTATCTTGCGTATGATAGAGAAAAAACGAAGCCAGATGTATTGTCACATCTACAAGATGAATATTCCTTGTAGTATAAATATAGTGGAATCCAGTTATGAGGGCCAGCCGCACAATAGGACCAATCTTGTAAGAACCGATTCAAACGTATGTAATCATTGGTAATTTGCTTCATTTATGACCAATGCACTGTTTATTTGGATCAAGTAGCAGTACTACCGAATTAACATCTTTTTAGATAAAATCTAATAAAATTACTAAAAATATATTTTTCAGTTCTCGAAACAACTATCTTTCAAATATTTTAGCTTGTGACTCAAATTTTCAAAAAATAGAAAAATAAAAGGACTTAAGTTGTGATTTCTAAGTTGTTCCCCATGAATTAAAAAAAAACTTTAGTGTTTTGTACATAAAAAAAAAAATTTAACTGTTCTGTTAATAATCGGACAAGCCAGTTATATGGTCCAAAATCATTGGTCCCGATGCGGTCCTATTAACCAGAATCCATTGTATTTTAATATCTCCTCGAGGTAAGAATTCTAAACACCAAATATTCTGTAAACACATATTCTTTCTCTATTTTACCCTTGTAAATATTGCATATACACATTCAACAAATTCCCATAAAAAAGGCACCGATGTCCTCTCATAGGATAACTGCTATGATGTTATTTATGTACGATTAATAAAAGGAACTCTTTCTTCTCAAAACATTTATGGACCTTTGATTGAATGATTTCCAGACAAAACAAGTGTATTTCGAATAGCTGACTCCATGACACATTCTAACTCTTTCTCTCTTTTCTTCATTATATGTTGTTCTTGTAGAGCAAGATCAACCTTCTACAACCAATGCATCCTCCAGATAGTCACCTATGGAGCTGAAACATGGAACCTAACCAAAAGATTGACCCTCAAACGGAGAACCATGCACCGGGCACAAGAGAGGATCATGTTCAACATCACATGGAAAGATCACAAGACAGCACAGTATATTAGAGAAAAAACATAGAATCCATTAGAAAACTCAAATGGTAATGGGCTGGTCATGTTGCAAGAATGTCAGACAACCACAGGACATCATGACTCACGTGGATTGCCAGAGATCATATGAGAAACCGAGTCCAGCAAAAAATAAGATGGTGTGACAAAAAGACACGTTCAGAAAGTATTGGGTCCATGACACCCATGATAGAGAAGTCTGATAAATCTTGGGGAAGGTCTATGTCCAACAATGGACATTAAAAGGCTGATGACGATATTTTGGTATTTGACCTATGACTTGAGTATTCATTTTTCCTTTCTCGTCGTTTTAAAATTTTCTCAAGTACAATAACTACTACAATCCTGTCTTCTACCACTTAATTGGCCGAGGAACCATGACTTAAGAAGCTTACACCCCTTTTCTCCATTTACAGAATTCAAACCAGCTTAGCAGATACTGCACAAGGCTCTTAAATATTAGAAATCGTCAACCAAAACTGGCAACATCAACATAGGTTTCTTCAGTCTTTAAGTTGGTCTGCCTGGTTATGTATGTATGTATGTATGACGTGTACCAGGGCTCCAGACTAACTTTTTTCACAACTGTCCCCCAAAACTTTTTAACCATCCCAAAAGCAAAATGTTTCTTTACTTTATTATCTATAGTTGTTAACTTGTTAGTAGCATAATAAAAACACCATTAAAATGTTGAGGAAATAAATAATTATATTTATTTTGCTCCATTCAAATAAATGGGTTTTAAACAAAACTGAAAATTTATCTGTAAACTGTAGAGCTGCAACAATTAATTGATTTGTTAACTATCAAAATAATCACCAACATAGTCTTCTATAACAGTAAACTAAATATCTTTGGGTTGTGGACAAAACAAGATATTTGAGAACATCATCTTGGGCTTTGGAAAACGGTGATCGACAATTTAATAAGCAACTAATCAACATATTAATCAATAATGAAAAGAATTGTTAGTTGCAGCCGTAGTAAACTGTAAAAAAACCAGAATTAAAAACAAATAAATTGGAGAACCAAAATTCTGGGTCTCATTCTCAGTCTTTGAACTGAGGTCTCCATTCCCTGTAGCCACCACTTTTTTTTTAAAGAAGGTATTAGTTACTTCATTAGATTCGAAAAGTCTATATCTGAAGTTGTTTCCTGTATAGGGGGAGAGAGAGAGAGAGAGAGAGAGGTGAGGCAAGGATAACTTTGAAAGAGGTAAGGGAGATTGACTCCTAACCCACTTAATCTCTTTATTTGCCTCCCCACGACAGCAAATTTAACACAGGGGTCATTTAGGGTGGGGTCTTGCATGGGAACATGCAGGCAGAGGGGGAGTTGTATCCTAAGTCCCTGCAACTGAGGTCACGTGGACATTAGGGCAAGCTGGTCATTGGTCACAGGATGAATCCCGAGCATGCGGGATGAATCCCGGGCAGGTCTGATCAACTTATCAGCCAGAAAGCTTCAATATCCTGTGCAACCTCTCAGGACGAGTCCTGAGCATGAGACAAGGACCTCGGGACGAATACTGGGCAGTGTTGATCCGATCTTCAAAGCCATGAAGGTTTTGAAGAACAGATACTACACTTTGTTTTTTTTTTCTGCTTGACTTGACTGCTTATTTTCCTTTGGGTGACTACTTTCCAAGAATCAGGGTGCACCACTTGGTCATAGGGTTGTATCTGAGACAGACAAATATATACAGTATATATATACTTTCATACCGGGGAAGATTTCTGTTCATCCGAACACATTTTATACCATCCCCGGGACAACAGGACGCCATTAATTTCAAGCCCTGGAGCATACAGACCACACCAATGGAGCTAGAGAAGTGAAAATTTAAACATTTACTCCTTATTATGT